>JXTB01000034.1:807309-857981 GCA_002914805.1 Parasponia andersonii
AATAAAACTCTTGCAATCTCATGTGTTGAGAAAATTGCAAATGCCTAAAGTGTGAGTTTTAAAAAATTATACACAATGCCCACACGTTCATCCAGTTGTACTTGAGGCTTAGATTGGAAGATCGTAGTTTAGAAAACATTAAAGCTAGGATCTGCTGATAGGCTACAAGAGGTATTAGATCTATTCTCTTTGTTTATTGCTATTTACTATGAATTAATACTATGTACTCGTATAGTCAATTGTTTTGAGAAAAATTTTGATTATATTTGAGCCAATGTTCCACTACGAAAATCATTTTTTAACTCCAACTTGCCATCACGGGGAAAGTTTGAGGTGAAAAATTTAACCCCGTGACAATTGGTATCAGAGTTGAGATCGAGGATCTTAGCGAACGTGTTGCTATTCTCAAGATGTTGATTGGTGCCCCGGCACCTAATACAATGACTCTGGCAGAACAAGCTGAATTGCATGTGACCAGTATTGCTGAACTTCAGCATACTGTCTGTGACCACCAGGAGGATATGGTGGATCAGTATAACGATATGCTCAAGGAAATCCTAGCAGATCGTATAGAAACACATATGGCTTCTATGGAAGGTGATGTTGGTTTGCTCAAGAAAGTCTTGGCTAGACCCTCTATTAGTAGTGAAAAGCGGTTCCAAGCTGAAAGTTCCTAAGCTAAAGCAATTTGGCGGAAGCATAAATGCGAAGGAGTTGGAGAATTTCCTTTTGGACATAGAGTAGTACTTCAAGGCTGCTCATATGGCAGAAGAGGAACAAGTCATCATCACTAATATGTACCTTACTGGTGATGCAAAGCTGTGGTGGTGAACTCGCATGGATGACGATGCGAGTGCTGGCAGGCCGAGAATCAATACATGGGAGACTCTAAAGAAGGAATTGAAAGATCAATTCCTACCTATGAACATGGCATGGGTGCAAAAGAAGCACTCAAGAAATTGAGACATACGGAAACTATTCGAGAGTATGTTAAGGAATTTAGTTCCTTAATGTTGGATATCAAAAATATGTCCAAGGAAGACAAGCTCTTCAATTTCCTTTCTTGTCTCCAGCCTTGGGCGCAAGCTGAACTAAAGAGACAGGATTAACTAATCTACCCACGACGATAGCGGCAGCGGATAGTCTGATTGACTATAAGTTTGGACCATCCTCTTCTAATACTGAGAAGAGGAAGGGTAAGGACGATGGCAAAAAAGGGAAAAGTGGCAAAGATGGAAAGAAGGACAGAAAGACAAGAAACTTGAGTGATCCCTTCCAAGAGTTTTGTAATTCCTTTTTGTGATCAATAAAAAGGTTAGGAGTGATTCCTGTATATTGTACGTGCTTTAATTATATTGTTTTGAGAGTCCCTTATTATGAGTGGTGAGATAAACACTTGAGCGGCTGACTAAGTGAGCAACTTAGTGCCGTCACAAGGCAAAAATTTTGATTGAATTTTAGACCCTGTGACAAGTAGTAAAGCATATTCTCAAGTACCTTAGAAGAACGAGAAGAGCGAGAAATTATATGCTAGTTTATTCAAGTCAGGACTTGATTCCTACTGGTTACACTGATTCTGATTTTCAATCAGAAAATGATACTCGAAACTCGACGTCTGGGTCAGTGTTCACTCTTAGTGGTGGAGCCATTATCTGGAGAACTGTTAAACAATCCAGCACTGTAGATTCTACTATGTAAGCAAAATACATAGCAGCTTATGAAGCAGCTAAAGAAGCAGCTTGGCTCAGAAAGTTCTTTACTGATTTAGAAGTTGTTCCAAATATGGATAAGCCACTAACTTTATACTGCGATAACAATGGAGTGGTGGCGAATTCAAAAGAACTAAGAAGTCACAAGAAAGGAAAGCATATAGAGAAGAAGTATCATCTGATTAGAGAGATAGTACATCGAGGAGACATGGTCATTATGAAGATAGTATCTGAAAACAACATTGCTGATTCTTTTACAAAAAAACTTCCAGCAAAGACTTTTGAGAGTCACTTAGAGAGTTTAGGATTGAAAGACATGTCTCACCTGCTTTAGGGCAAGTGGGAGATTATTAGGATTTATGCCCTAAAAGTATATATATTTTGGATATTTGCTGAATTAATAAAATGACATTTTTATATTTGAATTTGTGCATAATTGGTATGTTAGTAAATATCAGAATATTCCTGGTATATTTATGTGACCATAAATTTAGCATATAAGTATTTTATATATGAGGATTAAATTTATGGATAATAAACTAAATATAGTTCGTAATAATTAATTAAAGTTTAGGATCTTTAATTAAATATTATTAGTATGGTCCATTAACATTGAGAATGTAATAGTCTTATCCGAACTATTGATGTATTGACATCACAATAGATTCATTGATTGGATTCGTATAGTTGAAAGCTTTTTCTTAATTGAATATATAGATATTTCTGAGGATAAACAAGTCAAAATGATTGTGTATAACTTCAAGAGTCGAGTAATGACCTGGTCAGATCAACTGAGTACTAGTCATCGGCGTGACGGAGGACTCGCTATATGCACTTGGTATAGATTACGGTCTTTAATGAGGCAGTGTTTCCTATTGGAGGACCATAAGCATATACTATATTGTCAATTTTAGATGTGCAACCAGAGAGGACGAATAATGAAGGAGAATACTGATGAGTTCAGCTACCTAAGTGCTCATATCGATTTATAAGTACCAGAGGTTCACACGGTCTCACAATACATCTGTGGATTGAAAGAGTCTATACAAGATCAGATGGAAGTAAAAGCTAATCAAACTCTGAGTGAGACAATGGCACAAGCCCAGGGACTAGAAAACCAACTCACCATACCTATCTTTAGAGCTCCCTTTAATTAAAAAAAAAATACAATCCATCCACCAGCTAAATAACCTTACCAAGCACTACCAAACCTCATTCACAGCCATCCTAATCTCCCTACTGAAATAAGCCAAAAACTGCCCCTGAACTAGCCAAGCCAATACCCCTACAAACAACCTAATTTTCCCCAAATCCTTATGTGAAACCTCCATTAGTTTGGTATTATAAATGTAACCAAGTTGGACACAAATCTAATGAATGTCATTAGAGACGTTTGTCAATGTAACTAAGGAGCTCTTAGAGGAACAAGTACCTGAGCAAGATCAAGATAATTCTAAAGAGATTGAATTAGTTGATGTTAAGATTATGCCCAAAAAGTGTCTATTATTTATGGATATTTATTGAATATTTTAGATATTTAATAAAGGATATTTCATGCATAATATTTACAATAATATTTTGATTATTAGTATAATAGTAAATGTCAAAAGGTTCTATGATTTATTTATTAGAGAAATATATTAATAAAGTTATTTATTAAGGTTAAAACATATTTTGCTCTAATTAAATCAAATAAGTTTGTTCATAACTAATAAGATAAGTTGGTCATTTCTCTTAAATCGTATTGCAAGACTTTGTATATTTATAGTGTGTCTTAATTTATATTGGTGTGACCCTATACAAAAAGTCTTGATCTGTAAACATTGAACATGGACCATGTAAAATATGATCTTATAATAAGTATCGTTGATAAGAACATATTCTCACAAACTAGATGACTAATACATGTCTTTCTTAATCATGAAATAAGTTATGGAACTCGTGTTCATAACTTGTATTATTTGAGATATTAAAATATACAAATCAAGAAATTGACGATCTAAACCTGCCATTTTAGTAATGCATTATTATGGACATTAGGAACATGTGTTTATTGATATGGAATTCACAATATTTTTATATAGAGAAGTAAATACTGCCTTGAGAAGTTATAGGAGCTTGGATGGTAAAAATCTTAGCTAAGTAATTAATAAAATTAGATATTTTATTAATTGAAGACTTTCTGTAAGTCTGGTCATCCATTAGATATAGTCTTGTATCGAAGAACTAAAAGATATAATTAGAAGGGCAAAATAGTAATTTTATCTAGCTCCAATTATCAATATTTTTATGGCGATATACATACACATGTTAATAATCTAATAGATATAATTTTAATTATAAAACATCATGTAATATGTATTTAATTCAAGAGTATAGTTTGGATTTTTAGTGGAATAAGTCCATAACTAATAGTACAAGCTTACTTGTATTATGAGTTAATTATAATTAGGCTCTTATTTATTAGAGCTTGAATGAATTAAATAGATCTATTTGGATCCTCAATCTACACCAATATCTTAGGCTGTATGAAATCAATTAGGCTCAAGTAGTTTTCTAGAAAATTACACAAAAAGAAGAAAGAGGCTAGACAATATGGTGGATCCTTAGGCCTAATATCTGCTCCTTAAAATAGAGGAATGTCAGCTAGCACTAGGCCTACTAAGGCTGGCCGAATTCCTCTATAGGGAGGAGCCTATACAAGGTTCATTCCCCTTCCCCTCCCCCTCTTTATTGTGTAATGATTCAGTTTTGACTAAAACATTAGTTTGATGGTTGTACAGAAAACCGAGAGAAACATGAAAGAAAAAAATCTTTAGAGCTACCATTAGAGGCCATTAGATTTCTTGGATTCTCACTTGGAGATTAATCAAGATCGACGTGTTCAAATACCTCTATAGTTACAAGCTTGGTATGTAGGAAGAAAGATTCACTAGTTGAGGTACACAATCTCTTATATGTATTTAGACCATAACAAAGATCCTAAAAGGTTTTATGAAAAACTATAATCTGAAAAAAAAAATTCCAAACTTCCACTCATCTTTCATTTTGTCACTTTTTTCATAAATAATAACTAACAGTTGAATGCAATACTGGGGAACTGATAATTTTCATTGTCCAAAAACTACTACTAGCACCTCGGCAAGCCACCCATAACCAAAAGTATAAGCTGTTTCGAACACGCTACTCTATCAATAGAAAAGTTTATGAGATAATTATTGATAGTGGTAGTAGCAAAAATGTGAAATCTAGAGCTCTAGTTCACGCTCTAGGGCTACAAATTGAAAAGTACCCGACACTTTACGATGTTCATATAATTGAGTGCTACAAGGTGATTTGCTCTATTGACAAGAGCTATAAAGATGATTTTCTTTGTGTTATCCTCAAAATGGATGCTTGCCACCTCTTTTTGGGGTGACCTTTGTAGTATGACATGAATGCCACCCATAATGTAAGAAATAATACATATAAATTCCGACGGGGACTGAAGACCATTAAACTAATCCCAATGGCATCTGAACAACTTGGTACATCTTAAGACATCTAGTTATTTATGGTGAATGGTCCATAGTTCCGAAGTCATCTCAAAGACTCTCAAAGCATCCTGGTGGTTGTCCTAAAAGAGACAATACTTTACAGTAAAGATGTATGACCAAGTGTTGCTAAAATACTTGAAGAGTTCATTGATGTTGCTATAAAAAGGGCTATTTCATGCGAGCATAATTTCACGACCCTAGCCTCAGGCTAGATAATCGTGCAACACTTAGCACAGTCTGTTGCACTAAGTCAACCTACCAATACTCAAGAAAGTGACTTAGAGTAAGTTTTGAGACAAAGTGGTAAAAAATAAGAGAGTTTGAGCGAATGAAAGCTTTATATTACTCTTAGAATGCTTACAACTCTCTCAAAATGAGACTTGTGTACAAATAAATATAATGGGTCCTTTATATAGGCAAAGCCTAAACTAACCAAGGATTATGATCATGCCCAATGACATGATCTTACAAAGGGTCTAGAATATTCCCAAATAAATTACTAATATCTACAAAGATATTTACATAGAGAAATATAGAACAAGCATGGCCTAGATCCTTCTAAGAGGTTCACTCACTATCTTGACTCTTCCAAGTCATTCTAGGAGCTTTTAGAACCGTTCCAATCAATCTAGTACTATCTGGCCTTGTCTAGAGCCTTCTAGGACTTAGTAGTGCCATCTAGAGTCTTCCAATATAGCCAACACCTCTCTTGATCATTCTATAAGTGTCCACCATGTTCTAGGGCCTTCTTCTATCCTTTTAGATAAGCAGTACATATAGAGGATCATAGAGCCATGAGCATCAACATTTGGATTTTGGGGAGCCAAAAAAGTGGGGCATAACACCCTCCCCCACTCAAGTTCGCGACGTCCCCATCGCGCCATCAACTTTGAACTGCTCGATGTGGTTTTTGAATTGCTATAAGGCATCTTCATACTCCCAATTAGCCTCAGCCTCAAGAAAATTCTTCCATTTCACTAAGTATCCTTGATAATTAGGCATACCACATTGGCGAATCGATTGATCGGCCAAAATATACTCTACCTTTTTATCAAAAGAGGTTACACCACAGTAGAAGCCCTTTTGGACTTGTCCCTTGAAGGGTTTTTCTCATCTCCATGGTAAGGTTTTAGCATGCTAACATAAAATACAAGAAAAATCTTTAACTTGGTAGGGAGTTTAAGCTTATAGGAGACCTTAACTATATGCTTGAGTATCGGAAATAGACCCTTGTATTTGCGCACTAAACCTTTATATACCTTCCTTAAGGTTTTGAATTATTGGGGCAACAACTTGACAATGACTAAATCCCCCTCTTGGTACTCAACATGCCTCCTCTTTTTTTCGGCCCACTTCTTCATTCTTTTAGAAGCCTTATTCAAGTAGGCCCTAGCCAACTTCGCTTGTTCATGACATGCCTTAGCAAACTTGAATGTCGTTGGACTCTTCCTACCGTAACTTATCGCTAAGGCATGTGGAGTCATAATTTGTTGGCCCATGATTATCTCAAAAGGACTCTTGCTTGTAGACTTGCTCCTTTGGAGGTTAAAGAAGAATTAGATAGATCAAGTAATTCCATCCAATCTTTTTGGTTAGCATTCATAAAGTATCTCAAGTATAGCTCCAATAAGGCATTCACCCTTTTCGTCTGGCCATCACTTTAGGGATGAAAGTTAGTAGAAAAGTTCAAGTCTGAACCCATGAACTTGAACAATTCTGTCCAAAACCTTCAAATGAATCAAGGATCACGATCACTTACAATGTTTGACAGGACTCTCCAAAGCTTTATAACATGCTTCATAAAGAATCGCGCGGTCTTGTCGATGGGGAAATTAGGTAAAATAGGTATGAAGGTGGCATACTTGCTGAAGTGATCAACCACTACTATAATACTGCCAAGGCCTTCTAACCTAGGTAGGCTAATGATAAAATCCATAGAAACACTTCCCCACCGCCTCTCAGGAATAGGGTGAGGTTCCAATAATTTACTCAGTGATTATTATTCTACCTTGTCTTGTTGGCAAACAAGACAAGTTCGTACATAGGCCTCGACATCATCCCTTAGCTAAGGCCAATAATAGATAGCTTTGATAAGAGTAAGAGTGCGTTTTGGACCTAGGTGACCAAGACATAAGGAATCGTGATACTTTTTAATAAGCTCTTTTCTTAAGTTCCCCTACTTAGGCACATAAAATCGATTGCATTTGGCATAAAGAAGTCCACTGTTCAGCCAAAAGCGTCTCGTCTTTCCTTCCGTCACTAGAGGTAGCAGGCTTTTTGCAAGGTACTATCAGGCCTGCTTAAGGCAGCCAGCTCTGCCTTTCTATTTAGGGCATCGGCCACCACATTGGCTTTCCTAGGCTTATATTCAAGCCTATAATCGAATTCTACTAAGAAGTCTTGCCACCAAGCTTGCTTGGAACTCAACTTTTTCTGAGTTTGAAAGTAGCTTGTAGCTACATTATTGGTCATAATCGTAAAGTAAGTGTCCAACAAGTAGTGCCGCCATACTCGTAGGCAATAGATGATGGCAATCATCTCTTTTTCTTGCACTATGTAGTGTCTATCGGTGTCATTGAGCTTGTGGTTTCCATAAGCAATGGGACACCCTTCTTGCATTAGTGCTCTACTAATAGCAAAGTCAGAGGCATCCATGTGAAGTTCATATGCCTTAGAGTAGTCAGGCAAGCTAAAAAGTAGCTCTTTGCTCACTGCCTTCTTCAAGGCTTCGTATAAGACTTGGCACTTAGGTGTCCATTCCTAAGACTTGTTCTTTTTGAGTAGGTTAGTAAGTTGCGCTGTTCTTGCTGAGTAGGACTTGATGAACTGCCTATAGTAGTTCATAAGTCCGAGGAAAAATCTCAATTCTGACACCTTAGTAGAAGGTTCCCACTCTTAGATGGCTTACACCTTAGCTTCATCCATCATAAATTTATCATCCTTTATCTTATGCCCTAGGAACATCACATCCTCTTGGGTGAAGGAGCACTTCTCCTTTTTGATAAATAGTTAATTCTCCCTCAAGACCTCAAACACCTTCTTTAAATATTCTAGGTGCTCTTCCATGATCTTACTATAGATGACTATATCATCAAGATAGATTACCACGAACCGATCGAGGTAGGGATGGAATAACTTATTCATGAGGGTGTAGAAGGTAGCCCGTGTAATGGTAAGACTAAATGGCACAACTAAGAACTCCTAAGCACCATGCCTTGTCACACACAGAGTCATGGGCTCATCTCCCTCTACTATGCATACTTGGTAGTACCCCAAACTCAGATCAAGCTTCGAGAAATATCTAGTGTTCCCAAGTTGACCGAACAAGTCAGCAATAAGTGGAATGAGGTACTTGTTCTTTACCGTTACATTACTTAGAGCCCAGTAATCAATGCACATCTTTAGTGAGCCATCTTTCTTCTTCCAGAACAATACCGGGGTACCAAAAGAAACTTTGAAGGGCTTGATGAAACACGCATCAAGCAATTCTTTAAGTTATTTCCAGAGTTCTGCCAGCTCCATAGGGGCCATTCGATAGGGACTCATTGCGGGTGACCTCGTGCCTGGCTCAAGCTCAATTTCATGATCCACCTCTCTCCTAGGTGAAAGTTTCTTGGGCAAGGTGTCAGGCATCACATCTTGGAATTCATCCAAGATAGATTTCACTTCTTTGGGCAAGTTACCTTAAGGTTCTAACTCTTCATCATCATGCTTCTTTAGGATGGCCAAGTAACTCTCCTCCTCCCTTCTTAAGCCCTTCTTGAATTGAAGTGTAGAGAGTACTTTATTTCCTACTTTCGTGGACTGCTCCATTGGTACTACACAAGCCTTTTTACCATCTATAACATACATAGAGTTGGCATAAGGAACAGGAAATGCCTGCACTGCATCAAGGAACTCCAAACTAAACACTATCACAAAGTCGTCCATTGGTACCACTGATAGGTTAAGTTGGCTAGCCCATGCACCTAGGCTAGCCTTAACACCATGAGCAACCCTATGGATAGGGTGTGCTATTGATTTTCTCCTCTATTGGACATTGTCAAGCTCAACCACCTACCTTCCTTAATAGAGATAAAATTGTGAGATGCACCTATGTCAACTAAGGCTTTAGTGGCCTTACCATTGATTATTGTATTCACAAAGAGTAGACCTTTAGCTTATAACTTAGGGGTTGATTGTAAGGCGTTAAGGAGTTACAAAGAACTAACATATGTGCCACCATCTTCCCTACCACCTCCTTCTTGGTTTAGCTCAGAGGCAATTAAGGTATTGAGACCTTTCTTCTTAGGACACTCGTGTGCCCAATATGGCCCATCACAAAGGAAGCACTTGACTCTTGGCTTGGAGAAGTCACGATCTTCCTTCTCTTTACCATTGTCCTTGTGCTTGCAAAAGGAATTATCTTTGTTCTATTTTCTTCCTTTTGCTTGCTCTCCCCTACTCTTTGCTCTACTACCCTTCTTGTCTTTGGCCTTAGAAGGGATTTTGTTGGTATAATAGTCAATAAGGCTCTCAGCTACTATAATAGTATCGGCCAAGTCTTGAACACCACGGGGCTTAAGCTCTTACTTGGCCCAATTCTGAAGACTATCCATGAACCAAAATAGAACATCTTTATCTGAAGTGCCAATGACTTCAAGCAGGAGTGTGGTGAACTCTTTCACGTAGTCTCTCACACTACTAGATTGCTTGAGGTGGCAAAGGCGGCCTCTCGCCTCCTCTTCGGCATTCTCGGAGAAGAATTGTCTCTTTAGCTCTCTCCTGAAGTCATCAAAGATGGTTATAGTACACACCCTTCGTTACATCTCTCCATGTCTCTGCCTCCACCATAGCATGGCGGTATCAACTAGATACAAGGCAGCATTACGAATTTTACTAGTGTCATCCGTCACGCCGGCAGCCTCAAAGTATTGCTCGAGTCCCCATAGGAAGTTCTCCACTTCCCGAGCATTTCGAATACCATTTAAGGTCTTTGGATTAGGCACCTCGACCTTTCTTGCTTCAATAATTATGGTGGTGGTCACCCCTGCGGCCACCGCTCACTTGCACAAAGTAAGATCACCACTCATCTTTTCTACTCTAAGTAAAATATTTGTGAGTTCTCTTTAAAAGAGATCTTGTACCTTGGTAATCTCTAAATAAAGGGATTCGATCTTGCACTTTAAATCAGCCTCTAGCTTACCAAGTGCATCTTTGATGCTGCTATAGATTTCCGCATCCTCAATTTCCTAATAGTCACAATGGCCATCTAGATTATCTACTCGCTCGCCCAACGTGCCCAAGTTGGACTCTAGTCAGGACACTTTAGCCTCTAAGCTAGTCACCATGTCCCTTGACTTGCCCCAGGTAGCACCCTTCTTTCCTTCATCACGCCCATATTCAGAAGCACCAACTTCAACGGGGTCGGGAGTTGCAACCATAGTCTTTATATAGATAATGGAACCACTAAGATATAACGAGCAATCAAAGTTCTGATACCATACTGTCATGACACAGGTCTCAAACTAGATAATTGTGCAGTACTTAGCACAGTCTGTCGCACTAAGTCAGCCTACCAATACTCAAGAAAAGGACTTAGAGTAAGTTTTAAGACAAAGTGGTAAAGCATAAGAGAATTTGAGTGAATAAAAACATTGTATTACTCTTAGATTGCTTATGAATCTCCCAAAATGAAACTTGTGTACAAATGAACCCAAAGGATTCTTCATATAGGCAAAGCCTAAGCTAACCAAGGGTTATGATCATGCCAAATGGCATGATCTTATAAAGGGTCTAGAATATTTCCAAATAAATTAGTAATGTCTACAAAGATATTTACATAGAGAAATCTAGAACAATCATGCCTTAGATCTTTCTAGGAGGTTCACCCACTATCTTGGCTCTTCCAAGTCATTCTAGGAGTTTCTAGGACTGTCATAACAATCTAGTACCATCCGGCCTTGTTTAGGACCTTCTAGGACTTAGTAGTACCATCTAGAGTCTTCTAGCACGGCTAAGACCTCTCTTAATCATTCTAGAATTATCCACAACGTTCTAAGGCCTTCCTCTATCCTTTTAGGTGAGCAGTATATATAGAGAATCTTAGAGCCATGGGCATTAACATTTGGATTTTAGGAAGCTAAATGAGTGCGGCATAATACTAAGCCCTTATGTAGCGTCGACACTCCTAACTTCGAAAAAGAATAGCTCATAAAGAATGTGTGATAACCATCAAGTATCGATTTCCAATTTCGCGTCTCAACAACATGCTTGATAAACTTACAGGTTCACGAGTTTTAACCAAGTTGGACATCCAAAGTGGCTACCATCAAATTAGAATTAGACTTAGAGATGAATGGAAAACCACTTTTAAGAATCAAGAAAGCTTATATGAATGGCTCATTATGTTTTTCAATATTAACGATGCTCCGAGTATATTTATGCAGCTTATGAATCAAGTGCTGAAATCCTTTCTTGACAAATTTACAGTGGTTTATTTTGTGATATACTAATCTATAGTAAGGCTAAAACGAACATCTCCAATACCTATATGAAGTTTTCTTTGCTCTTCAAGAAAATAAATTGTACCTTAACCTCTAAAAGTGTGACTTCTTGGTTGATAACATCATTTTCCTGGGACTTATCATTAGCTCTAAAGGAATTAAAGTTGATGAAGGCAAAGTCCATAAAGTATGCAGCTTCCATGACCTGGCAACCTTTTATGGCGTTTTATGAGGATTAAGTAGCATTATGGCCTTGATCACCGATTGCTTGAAGGTTGGAAGTTTTACTTGGGGACTAGAACAAGACATCAAGTTCCAAATCATCATAGATAAGTTAAAAGTTTTGCCCCAGTCCTAGCATTACGTAATTTTAATAAAGTGTTTGAGATCAAAAGTGATGCCTTAATGAAGGAATGGTGATCAATTGAATACTTTAGCAAAAAATTGAGTGACGCCTGGCTACAATGGTATAATTATGAGCAAAAGTTATATGTCGTCATATGTGCTCTTTGATGGTATTTGATCTAATACTTAGGAAAAATCATACATGCATACAAATATGGAAAACACATGATCACATCATGAATGCAGTATAAAAAAATAGCGGATTTAGGTTTTAAAATTTTTACATAAAATTAATTTTCATAACAATAAAATATGCATATATTATATACAAGAACATGTATAACATTAATAAAATCTAGATGCATAAATGCTAGGGATAAGATTAGGGCTTACATCTTGTAGCGTGCTCCTCTTTGATCTCCTTGTAGATGATGATCAAATCTCCTATCCTAGATCTTATTGTCTATGCTTTTGCTCTTGGTTGATGAGGTAAGTGGGCACAAGTTAAATCCTTTGTTGGAGAACGATCAAGAATACCTTCTTGACCTTTTAAAATATTGGGACATAGGATGAGAACGTGAAATTGTAGAAAAAATTTTCTCTCCTCTCTTAGCCTAAGGTGGTCGAATTCTCTCTCTCTCTCTCTCCATGTGCCTTATATGTATAACACTGTATGTGTTATTGTGTAGTTTTTTCTTACATATATCTTATATATATAGGGCCTAAAACTGCTAATCTCAGTCTAACTAGGATCAGGATTGTTCTCTAATTTGGGCTACAAGTGTATTTTTATTGAAAGAGCGAATAATCTATTGGCAACCTTCATGTTTCAACATGACTGGTTTCACAGTTATGTTACAACATGCGACTAAATATTTGATCTGAATAAGTTTTTCAGTATTTTCCATATTTTCCTTTTATATGCTTTAGGTTATGCTTTGTATAGTTATCAAACATAAAAATCTGATCATATTAATGCATAGACGGATTCATTTGAGAAGGAATGGGTAAGTGACTCTTTCCTAAATTAGTTTTGAGTATATGTTTATATTTCATTAAGGAAATTCCTTTAATTGAATATTTTATTTGTAATATCTTTTATGGAAGTTTCCTTAACTCATTTCTACTGGTTTTCACTGATTAAAGTTACTTTAATTTGTGCTATTAGCTATTAAATAGGTTTGAGTAACTTATTTTTTTATACCAGGAAAGTAATCTGAAAGTTTCCTTTTATGTTACAACATGACTGGGTTGACAGACTATATTGTAATCCAGTCATGTTGTAACACGTGGACAAAATTAGCAACTACTTTCCAGATCTATTTTCAAAGTTTAGTAACAAACTTGGCTGATCTTGCAAGTCTTCTAATTAATATTAAATGTTCTTAATTGTTATTTTGCAATCTTACATATGAAGGCTTGCTCTCTTATTTATTTCAAGACCACTCAAGAGTAGCTTTAGGTAGAGAGACCATTTATTGTATTTTTCGGTTTTAAAAGAAAAGTTTTTCTTTTACCATATTTTAGACTTAGGAGGGGTCCTAGTCGTTTAAGTGATAGTACGTTGGGAGAGGTACTGATTATCTTCAGAAGAAGATCGACTTCAAGTACCTGAAGGGATTTCAGAAGAACGAAGTCAACCTAAAACGAGTGGTGCTCGCTAGACATATTAGTGAAGGAATACATCTACATTGCGACAATCAAAAAAGGGAGTCTTTTTATTGTATAAGTCAAATTAGTATTTGTATTCATTCAAACTTTGCTAATAGTGTTTATTTTCTGGGCGTGGCCACTTGGACGTAGGTTATCGGTAGATAAGTGAACCAAGTAAAAATATCTTGTGTTATTTTTACAATTTCTACATTACCACCTCACATAATTAATTGGAAATTAATTTTATTCAGTAATACCTGATAAACAGTCCTTACAATTGGTATCAGAGCGGGACACTAACGTTTTTAGTGAGATCTTGTAATATATTTGATCTAATTTTTCAGGTATATCGTTCCTTGCTGAAGGTGGGTCCATATCCTGCCCTCCACTTCTTAATGGCACGAACTACTCCTATTGGAAGGCACGCATAAAAGCTTTCATTAAGGCTCTTGATGAAAAAGCTTGGAGATCCATTCTTAGTGGTTGGAGTCCTCCAACTATTAAAGATGATGAAGGGAAAGATATTATTAAACCTGAGTTGACATGGTCTTCTGATGATGACAAACTTGCTAATCACAATTCTAAGGTTTTGCATGCTATATTAAATGGAGTAGATGCTACTAGGATTAAGATGATTACAAATTGTGAATCTACAAAAGAGGCGTGGGATATTTTGCAAACATACTTTGAGGGTTCTAGTGATATAAAAAGAACCAAATTAATCATGTTAACCTCTAAATTTGAAGAATTGCGAATGAGAGAAGATGAAACATTATCTGAATATTTCACTAAGCTTTATGATATCTCTAACGAAGCTTTTGCTCTTGGAAAATGTTTTTCAGATACAAAGATGGTTAGAAAAATTTTTCAATCATTGTCTGATAGGTTTCAGCCAAAACTCACGGTAATAGAAGAGAGCAAAAACCTTGACACCATGAAAGTTGAGGAGCTGATGGGGTCTCTTCAGACCTATGAGATGAACATTAAGCAAAGAAAAAAGGAGAAAACCATCGCTTTAAAGGTTACATCTGAACCAACCAATAAGGAAGGTGAAGAAGAGAGTGATGAGCTTACCCTCTTATCAAAGAACTTCAGCAAGTTCTTGAAGAAAATAAGCGAAAAGTCAAAACTTGATAATTCCAACAAATGTAAGCCCTCTCCTAGACCTAATTTTAACAAGAAGAAAGGGATTCAGTGTAGAGAATGTGAGGGATATGGTCGCGTGCAAGCTAAGTGTACCAATACCTTGAAGAAAAAGACAAAGGCTATGACTACTACATAGAGTGATGAAGAATCCGAAGGTAGTCAAGATGAAGATGACAACCATGTAAGTAATCACGTAGCCTTTGGTGTTTCTTTGGTTTCAGATGATGTTTGTTCTTTACAGAAATCTGCGGTCATGTTGCAACACAGGTTATGTAGAGCAAAACTGTTGCAACATCCAGCACAGAAAAAGATCACAATCCTGATTCTGAAAGTGATGAATCTGAACTGAATGTAGAATCAATTCAAGCATCATATGAGAATATGTATTCTCAATGGATTAGAGTGGTTGATCAAAACAGATTACTTGAAGTAAGAATTTTTGCCCTTATTCAGTACAAGGATAATTCANAAAAAAAAAAGTGCAGAAATTGGAGGCTGCGCTTGCTGAAAAAGAAGTAAAATTAAAAGAAGTCTCAGCTGAACTTGAAAGGACTCAAAAGTCCTTAAAAATATTGAATTCAGGGACTTTTAATTTGGATCATATTCTTACAATTGGAAAAATCCAATTCTGATCATAAAGGACTCGGATTTAAAGGTGAGCACTCTAACTCCAAAACTATTTTTGTTAAGAGTTCAGTTTCTAACTCTGGTGCAAGAATAAATATCGATGTTAAACCACAGAATAAAATTGCTTTACCATCATAAGTTACAGGTAATCGTGTTGATGTTGCAACACACGTTGCAACACACCATAAATCAGTAGTATCTAGTTCGACAGGTAAGTATGGTAAGTTTATTCCAACTTGTCACTTTTATGGTGTTAAAGGTCATATCAGACCTCGGAGTTTTACATTGATGAATTTTTAAAAAATAAATATTTTTCACACATGATTCCTTTCCAAAGAAAAACACCTAGGAAAAAGATAGATCTTTCGAATAAAACAAGAAAAGTTTGGATTAAAAAATCTGGACTGAATTGTTTTGGAGTTTTTACTTGTTTTAGAACATGTGATACTAATGCTTGGTACTTTGATAATGGGTGTTCTAGACACATGACAAATGACAAATCTATACTGGAAAATTACAAGGAAGATGCTTCTGGTCTTGTCACTTTTAGTGATGGTGTGAAAGGAAGAGTTCTTGGAAGAGGAACTCTTAATGTTGAAGGATTCCCTAGATTGAAGAATATTTTGTATGTTGAAGGACTTAAGGCTAACTTGATTAGCATAAGTCAAGTTTGTGATCAGAATCTTCATGTTAATTTTACCCTTAATAAATGTGTTGTCATGGATAAAAGCGGGAACTCTGTTTTAGAAGGATTGAGATCCATTGACAATTGCTATACTTTGACTAATCCACAAACCTATAATAGTGTATCTGTGAATGAGAATGATTTGTGGCATAAAAAACTGGGTCATTTGAATTTTAAAATGTTGAAAAGAATTGTCTCTATAGGTGCTATTCGAGGATTATCAATTCTTGGTAAAAAATCACCAAGTATATGTGGACCTTATCAAATTGGGAAACAATTGAAGACTACACACAAAGTTGTACAATATGTTACAACATCAAAGGTGCTGGAGCTACTTTATATGGATCTGATAGGACCTATTCAAGTAGAAAGCATTAGAGGTAAGCATTATATCTTTATGTGTGTGGATGATTTTTCCAGATACTCTTAGGTAGATTTTTTAAGAGAGAAATCTAACACGTTTGATGCTTTCAAAACATAATGTGTGAAACTTAAGACTGAGAAAAATTGCAATATTGGTAAGATAGTGAGAATTCAGAGTGATCATGGTAAAGAAGATAAAAACACTATCTATACTGATTTATGTAATGAACATGGTATTTCACTTGAATTTTCTGCACCTAAAACACCTCAACAAAATGGTATAGTAGAGAGGAAAAATAGGACTTTGCAGGAAATGGCTCTTGTCATGCTCAACAGTAAGAAGATATCTAAGAGATTGTGGACTGAAGCAATAAGCACGGCGTGTTACACTATTAACCGTGTCTATTTGCGCCCAGGTACAGCAAAAATACCCTATGAGATTTAGCACGGTAAGAAACCTAACCTAAGCTATTTTCATATTTTTGGAAGTACATGTTACATCCTAAATGATCGGAAACACTTGGGTAAGTTTGACGCTAAAAGTGATGTAGGTGTTTTTCTAGGTTATTCAAATAATAGTAGAGCTTATCGTGTTTATAACATGAGAACTCAATCTATTATGGAATCTTCTAATATTATTGTTGATGATCTAAAAGATTTCACAGATTTTTCACAAGAAGATGAAATTCACAACTTTACTGATGAAACTATTGTTGATCCTGTTTCTGATTCACATGTTACAACTCAGCCTGACCCTGCTACAGGACCAGACAATCCTGTTACAATATCAGGATCAGATGTTACAATATCCCCTAGATAGAGAGACACTTCGTCCGCTGAACCTTCAGTGGATATTTATGATCCAATCAGAAGAGAACCATCATCAAGGGTGAAGAAAAATCATCTTTCTGATCTTATTATAGGTAATCCTGATGATGTGATGGTCACAAGGAGGATAAACATAAATCTGGTAAAATATGTGTGCTTTACCTCTATAATTGAGCCTAAAAATATTAAGGAAGTCCTATTAGATGAATTTTGGGTAAAAGTAATATAAGAGGAATTAGAACAGTTCACTAGGAACGATGTTTGGACACTTGTACCTAGACCTAGGAATTCTAATGTGATTGGAACCAAATGGATTATAAGAACAAATCTGATGAATTTGGTACCATAATTAGAAACAAAGGTAGGTTGGTTGCCTAAGGATACAAACAAGTTGAGGGCATTGATTTCGATGAAACATTTACTCCCGTTGCTAGATTGGAATCTATTCGCTTACTTCTTACCATTGCATGTCTCATAGGCTTTACTTTATACCAAATGGATATAAAAAGTGCATTTTTAAATGGTATTTTGAATGAGAAAGCTTATGAAGAACAACCTAAAAGTTTTTAAGATCCATATTTGCCTAACCATGTTTTAAAACTCAAAAAGGCACTATATGGATTGAAACAGGCACTTAGGGCATGGTATGAAAGGTTAACAAATTTTTTGATTGAAAAAGGCTACAAGTGAGGGGGAGTAGACAAAACTTTGTTCATCAAGCACTTTGAATATAGTATTATTATTGCTCAAATATATGTTGATAACATTGTTTTTGTTTCTGCATCTGATAATAAAGTACATGAATTTGTTATCCAGATGAAGAAGGAGTTTGAGATGAGTATGGCAGGCCAGCTGACATTTTTTCTAGGTTTACAAGTCAAGCAACTTGAAGATGGGATTTTCATATCTCAATCCAAATACGCCAAAAACCTTGTGAAGAAATTTGGTTTGGAATCTGCCAAACATATGAATACTCCTATGAGTACTAATCTCAAGTTGACCAAATATGAAAATGCTGTTGATGTTGATTCAACACTCTATAGGAGCATGATAGGAAGTCTACTGTATCTTATAGCTAGTCGTCCTGATATTTCCTATAGTATTGGTGTTTGTGCTAGATATCAATCTAGACCTAAGGAATCTCATATTCTTGTTGTAAAAAGAATCATTAGATATGTTAATGAGACTGTTGATCATGGAATTTGGTATTCAAAGGAAACTAATATTTATCTTATTGGTTATAGTGATGCAGATTTGGCAGGGAATGCTAACGACAGAAAAAGTACAACCGGAGGTTATTTCTACCTCGGGAACAACCTGATTTCATGGCACAGCAAAAAGCAGAACTCCATCTCTTTGTCGACTGTCGAAGTCAAGTACATTGCTGTTGGGAGTTGTTGCACACAACTGTTGTGGATGAAACAGATGTTAAAGGACTACAGTTTTGAATTGGATAATTTAGTAGCATATTATGATAACACTAGTGCTATCAATATTTCTAAAAATCCAGTGCAACATTCTAGGACTAACCATATTGATATTCGTCATCATTTCATTAGAGAATTGATTAAAAATAATGTCATTGTTTTAGAGTATGTTGCAACAGAGAACCAGCTTGCAGACATATTCACTAAACCACTCGATTTTGTGCGTTTTGATTTCCTGGGGAAGTCCTTGGGAATTTGTTCTATATAAATATTTCTGTTTTATTTTATGCCAAATTTTTGCCATTTGAAATTGAAATTTTTGTGTATGGAAAGTTTAAAAGAAATTTTGAAAGAGATGAATTTTTATTAATCATAATTTTATTTTCTAATATACAGTCTTTGTTATCTCATCTTATAAATTTCTGGATTGATTGATAAAAGATGGATTATCTTGGATTGCAATTTAACTAATGAACCTTTGTTTGTTTGATCTTAGAAAAATTTTGTAAAACATGCTTCCTAGTCAAAAAAAAGCTACCTACACTGATGTGTGAAAGCCATCCACGAGTAATCCAGTGTTATGTATCAAAAGTACAATAGAGGACGATCTACAGTGTGAAAAGGGTTATCTCAGTAATAGAGTGAAAACTACTAACTGTGGATGCTTCATTTTTGTGTTATTATAAAAAAAAAATAAAAAATAAAAAAAAAAGGGCAGTAGCAATAAACAAAGATGTACTGTTCAAGAAATCACATCACACATTTATAGCCTGAAATTTAGAATGAAATTTCGTGGAGATCAACATTTTTAAGGTAAGTCAGTTGTTTTTCAATCTTTGATGGTTAATTAATCTAAAAGAAATCCGAAAATTTTATTTGATAAAATTGGCATGTCCTATTTATTTTAAAAATTAATTTCTGATTGACATAAATTTATTTGTTTCAATTTTTCATTCTAGCTTTCCATATATATTAAATTTTGATTTTGTGGCAAAATAAGGCATATTATAACATTAAGATATTTACAGATTTTGATTTTTTTTTTTTTTTAAAAAAAAGGCAGTTTATGGACAAACTACATGCTGATATCATCTGTTAGAACATGTTTCAAAATTATTCATGGTAGTTATTTCCCAAGCTTTTTGGCTCCAATTTTTATTTGTTTCCTTTTCAAATTTTGGGTAATTAAGGGGATATATATTCAGATTGTTTCAACCCTAAAATCCCAAATCGTCTCAGTCGTAGTCTCTTCTTCTTCCTCTTTCTTTCCTTGTTTTTGTTTTTTATTTTCTCTGTTCCTACAGAAACTGCCAACTATGGTTAGCACCAGATCAGGGAAAAAGAGCAAGTCTTCTCCTACTCCGAAAGGAAAGGGGAAAGCATCACCCTCCCCACTGCTGGCCAAGAAGAAAAAATCGGTGGTCTTACCGACCTCTGGGAAAATAAAGCCATCGTTGCTGGAGAAGGTGACTGAACCAGAGGTTATTCCATCATAACCCATCGAATTGCAAAAACCAACTGATTCAGGAGATTCTTCTTATTCCCCTAATTCGAAATCCATTGCTCATTCAACAGATGAGTCAATTCCAATAAAAAAGGAGATGACGGTAAGACTTCTAAATCGAGTCTTCATAATCAAGAATCGATGGAAGCGCCTGCTGCAACATTACTTCCAGAACCTGTTCTTGAAAAAAAGGTTGTTGCAACATCGAAAGCCACTGAATTGCAGACCCCTGATGCAACAAAGGAGAATATCGAAGCAGTAAAGACACTCGTTGCAACTCGAGTCTCTTCTTTGGAAGAGATTCCATCTGAACCAACTGCTGCAACATCTATTGCGGCATAATCAGAGAGGTCACCTACTGTTTCTGATGTTCCAACACAGCACCCACCTGCTGTAATTTCCTTTGCTATTAACCAAAATCAACCTGATATTCCAACACAAGTAGCCACTCGTTGGCCACTCTTATTGCTCAACCCTCTAAGAAGTCTACTCGCCAGTCTTGCAAACAAGCTATACAGAAACCTAAGAAGGCCATTGCAGCTGAGAAGGCAAAAGGTGTTTCCACTTCTACAACACCCACACCAGGTTATAATATTCATAATGCCTTTACTCCTTGGTACTACACTAAAGAAATTTTTGCATCAATGAATATTTATGGTCAGTGTTATTTTATTCCTGAAAGAAACATCAATTCTAAGTCTTTTTTAAGTATTGGTGTATTAAAAGCCATTGAAGATCAGGGATGGGATAATACTGTGTTTAAAAACAAAGGTTTTTGTGTCTCGGGTAGTTCAAGAATTCTATGCTAATATTACTGATGGATTTGATGAACCTGATTCCTTACCTTTCATAAGATCTTTGTTAGAAATCATGTGTATGACTTCTTGCCTCAAGTGATTTCTAATTTTCTCGGTGTACCTTTGAGACCTCGTGATGAGTTTGAAAAGTCTTTTGATGAAGACATGGTTGCTACTGAGTTACTTGGGACATAGAAGAAGTGGCCTAAAAAGGATATTCTTTAAGTCACTGATCTGACCTTGAAGTACAGAGGACTTCATCGGATTGTATGCACAATTGGAGACCTACCACACGCTATCCAACTATTCATTTTGATATTGCTAGTTTTCTGTATGATGTTAGAACAAGTGTACCAGTGAACTTGGGACAACTGATTTTTGAGCAGATTTGTGATCTTTGCAATCTCAAACATTCCAAGAAGAGGCTGATCTTTCTGTCACTTATCTATGGGATTCTATCCTTGAAAAATCCTCTCATGTATAACTCTGAGTTCCTAACAGTCACTCCATCCAACATCGTGTTCAAGCTTAAGGAGAAAGATCTAGTTGAGGGGGAGCTTGAAGCTACTGTTGATATTGGTACACAAGTTCCTGCTGCTATTGCTGTTACAACATCCATAGATCAAGAAGCCAGGCTTACAAAGATTGAGAAAATAGTTGCTGCTATTGTAAAGAAACTGGATGTGGACATGGACAATGTTTGATCTTTATGTGTTTCTTCTTTTTCTTTTTTGACTTTTTTTCATTTTCTTGGTTTGTATAAGTTTGATACAATTTAGGTGTGTTTAATTTTCTACAGGACTAATTTCTTTTGTGTTCTGATGTTTCAATATGTTCTAGTTTCATTAGTTGTTTCGTGATTGACAATTTTTATCACTTGTTTTTTCTTTGCCTTTGGACCATTTGCGCAAAAGAGGGAGAAAGAATATTTGGATTTTGGATTTTGAATACATATTGACCTTGTTTTGTAGACATATCAAATATTTGTCTAAAAGATGCCAAAGGGGGAGATTGAAAGAGCGAATAATCTGTTGGTAACATTCATGTTGCAACATGACTGATTTCACAGTCATGTTATAACATACAACTAAATATTTGATCTGAATAAGTTTTTCAGNTCACGATTTGTAGAGTTGTCAAAAATAAAAATCTGATCATATTAATACATAGACGGATTCATTTGAGAAGGAATGGGTAAGCGACTCTTTCCTGAATTGGTTTTGAGTATATGTTTATATTTCATTAAGGAAATTCCTTTAATTGAATATTTTAGGTGTAATATCTTTTATGGAAGTTTCCTTAACTCATTTCTGCTGATTTTCACAGATTAAAGTTACTTTAATTCGTGTTATTAGCTATTAAATAGATTTGAGTAACTTATTTTTTTATACCAGGAAAGTAATCTGAAAGTTTCCTTTTATGTTATAATATGACTGGGTTGACATACCATGTTACAACACGTGGATAGAATCAGCAACTACTTTCTAGATCTGTTTTCTAAGTTTAGTAACAAACTTGACTGATCTTACAAGTTTTTTAATTAATATTAAATACTCTTAATTGTTATTTTGCAGATCCTACACGTGAAGGCTTGCTCTCTTCTCTATTTCAAGGCCACTCAAGAGTAGCTTTAGGTAGAGAGACCACTTATTGTATTTTTCGATTTTAAAAGAAAAGTTTTTCTTTTAGCCATATTTTAGACTTAGGAGGTGTCCTAGTCATTTAAGTGATAGTGCTTTGGGAGAGGTGCTGATTATCTTCGGTAGAAGATCGACTTCAAGTACCTGAAGGGATTTCAGAAGAACGAAGTCAACCTAAGACGAGTGGTACTCGCTAGACACGTTAGTGAAGGAATACATCTACATTGCAACAATCAAAAGAGGGAGTCTTTTTATTGTATAAGTCAAATTAGTATTTGTATTCATTCAAACTTTGCTAATAGTGTTTATTCTCTGGGCGTGGCCCCTTGGACGTAGGTTATCGGGAGATAACTGAACCAAGTAAAAATATCTTGTGTTATTTTTATAATTTTCGCATTATCACCTCACATAATTAATTGGAAATTAATTTTATCCAGTAATACCTGATAAACAGACCTTACATTTATAAATATGTCCAACTCATTAAACTTATTTATAAAAATATCAACTTCTACATAGAATCACTATTTTACACAGTTTTATGAAATTAATTTCACAAATACCACTAATTAATCAATGAGCTTTATTAAGTTAAATAAGGAACCTAATATATTAAAATATTCTAAGCTCCAATAGTATGATAAATACATAATAACTTTTATTATAGTATTTATATAAATACTATTAGTAAAATAGATACTCCACTAAAGGCCCAATACTACACTCTTAGATTAAATATCATGCCCTTTATAGAGATTCAATCAATTAACCTTGATTAACCGATCCATTAAGCATATTATATACCACATATAGAATCCTTATACAATGCCATAATTGGATAGGTGAAATTACCGTAATACCCTTCTAACACATATTTACCTTTAAGTTACCATTTTTCTATCAAATAATAATATTGTCGATAATTTTGTTTTCAATGACTATTTAGACAAAATTATCAATCAATTCACAAAGTGAATATTAAGATCTTAGATTTAATTATTCCATGAATCTTGAAAGACCTTAAAGTAACATTAATGTATAGTGTCCTTATCTATTTAGTGTTCTCATGAATTCATAAACCATAACCTCCAATATACCAGAGTTCACCTCTAATTTCATTGAAGCTAATCTTTTGACAAATCAAAAGGCTATAGCCCATAAAAGTAAGTACAGTCAAACATCAAGGATTAAGATCTATATGTTAAGATCTAGTTTGTGGTAATATAAGAATTGAGTTATGACACTCCAGTTCTTTATATTACCTTGTCCTATTCAATACACATAATTTATGTTATATTAGTGTTTCTATCAGAAGTCAAACATTTCAATGATTTGGGACACATCAGTTTCATTGAGATAGACAAAAACTACAATCTTTAGTAAATAAAGTATTCCATCTTTATTTACGAATTGTGAACTAATTAATTTAGACTTAGATAAAGAAAAAAGTATCCTCATAATTAATACTTAATCATATTTATACACAAGTAAAGTTATGGAATCTTTTTCAGATAAATAAACTATTCAACTAAGATAATTTAATCTAGCAAATATCATAATTGCATATAAAAGAAAGTTATTTATACTAAAAGGATAAAATTGGAAATATACTTTTTAGGACAAATATCCCAATAATCTCTCACTTGTCCAAAAAGCAATTACTCAAATTAACATACTAAAAGCCCAAAAATATTCCAAATGATCGAAATTAATAAAAGAAAAAATAAGTGTTCAATAACAACTTAAAAGACTAAGAAAAGAAATGAAGATCATAAGTTCTCTCTTCATCGTTTTCTTAACAAACTTCTCTCTCATCCTTCAGAAAGTCTCCACTTCTGCTGATGAAGGTAGTATTGGTAGATTGTCTATAAAGAAAGTAGCCCTTCTCTTCTTTAAGTTAGCCAAGCAGAAAACACTTTTCTGAATTCTTGTCAACTTTGTCTCCCACTTTCTTGCATGGATATACTTCGCAACCCTATACCTTTAGATGCTCTAAGCTCTATATATAATCCATCCACATCTGAAAAGGTGTCAAAGCAACTTTATCTGATGGAGTGAAGTTGTTGATATACAAAGCTATCTTTAAAGTATAATCTCAAAACATTTTCGACAGCAGTGACTCCTTGTACATTAGCTCTATAGTATGCTTGAGTCTGATGTTGTATCTCTCAGCAGCTCCTATATGACTATGCTCATAGATAGTCGCATATTTATAGGGAATAGCAAGATCAACTAGTATTAGTCTCAGGAGGTTACGTAGAGAATCCATATCTCTATGTTCAACTTCAATCTTGAACTTCTTGACCCTAGTGTCATGTTACATCTGCACCTTTCTGTCGAACTCATGGAAGTATATAGAACTTCATCGTATATATAGAACTTCATCGTACTTCTTTAGAAGATATACTTAATTGAATTCCGAATATTCATCAACAAAAGTGACAAATAATATATGCTCATTGTAGAAAACTACATCCATAAGTACATAGATATACATATGTATGTACTCCAAATATGCCTCAACTTTCTCATAACGAGTGACAAGATGACGCTTGTACTTACAAGCTTCTTGCAATCTTCACAGTCTATGTCGTTGTTGATATCTACTTCATGTAAGTGACCCAACTCCATAAGTCTGCGAATTTCTAAGCATGGCATGTGCCCGAGTCGCTTGTGCTAATTGATGGTGTTGCGCTTCTTCCTAATGTCATTCACCATCTCTTGGAGTCTACTAATGCTCATTATTGAAGATGATGTACTTTATGGCTTCATAGTCAAAATATAAAATCCATTCTATATTTCTCCCACACAGTACAATAGATTGTTATAGAAGACATGCAACTTCTTGTCAAACATGAAATGGTAGCCTTCTCTATATATCTTTGATACTAATAGAGCATTTATATTAAACTTCGGTGTGTAATAGTAATCTTTCACGATCATTGAGCTATCATTGATCTTCAAGTAAGCATCATCCATGCCTTTAATTAGAACTCTTCGGTTGTCTATTACTTCCACACAATAACCAACATCAATTAATTGATTTTGTTTAATGAACCATTTCTTATCGTTGCAGATATTGGCACTAGATCCTGAGTCCACTAGCCAGAGATTTTACATATCCTCCGCTGAGAGAAATTTTCTTGACTTTCCAAATGATCTAACTATTGCAGAAGATCCTAACCTCTTTTCAGTAAAAGTATCCTCAGGTTGATTATCATTTAATCTCATTAAATGTTGTAATGTCTCCATATATGTCCTTACTCTATTCTGTATGTAGTCCCTTGTCTCTTTTCTCTTTCTAGAAACCATATCGATCTTATGAATAAGTATTTCCTAATAAACTGCAAAATCATAAAATTCCCGATTAGACAAAAGTCATATAATAAATTCAATTCATAATCGAATTTAATGAATTCAATTCATAATTAAATTCAATAAGTTTATTTCTCAATTAAACATATAGGAAAAAATAATCGAATATAAACATCTTTATTTCGATTGAATTTTGTAGTAAGATAATAAACAACTCAACAAGAGTGTTCATTATCTTAAATAAGATAATAAATATCTCAATGAGAATATTGATTATCAAGAATGAACTTTGATAAAATCACCAACTCTTGTGATTTATCAATCAAAGTAACTGATTTAAAATCTGCAGATAATTCGTGCAAGATATTGTAGTACACATAGAGTGAATTAAGAAACATAAATATAATAACATATAATCAAACAAAAAGATTATGTGTTTTGTTTTTATTGGTCATTTGGAAACTAAGGATAAATTATGGACAAGTATGATCCTCCTAGTACTCAATTACATTTGCTAATTTATCTGAATATTAAAAAATTTAGAATATATATAACATTAAATCTATCAAGATAAAATGCTTGTGAAAAATGCCTAAAACTGTCACAAATATTCAAGGTATTTTGATCTACCATAGATTACAAGTTACCTACGAGTAATCATATGAATTTATAAGCCAAATGTGAATAATTGACTTTAGACAAAAAGACAAGTATTTCACATTCCAATTTACTAATTACCCTATAGAATTACTAACATAAATCTTACGGGAGATCAATAGTATCCTATGTTAAGTTTGTAACCATTATTTCAATTTATAAACTTTCTTATACAATACAGTCTCCTATGGAAGATAAGTACGTAAAGTATATTTGCAAATTTATCCTGAGAGATTCAATACCAATAATACCTAGATGAAAACCTTCCTACAGGAGCTCAGCAAGATTCTGAGGTGAGGCACATCTTTAGAACTATTAAACCAATGACGGAGACCATGGATATCTCATACCTACTCCCACTCAATTTTTTAAAAATTTAGAGATCTTGATTTTACCTAGTTATATAACTTACTTAGTAACCAAAAAATTAATTATGTGTATCCAATTATGCGACTTAAAGAGAATGAGCTAATTTAAGACATTATGAGATACTATACTAGACATGTTGCTATGATCGAACAATTATTGTATAAAGCCAAAGTGCTAATGCTATATTATATATCTCATGTATATAAAAGTAGACAATAAAAGTATACTAGACATAATGATCAAGTAAGAAGGCCTGTGGATTGTAAATCATTTAAGCAAAGCTTTTCTAAAAGAAAATTCAATTATTTGATCGACAATCTTTCAAACAAAGATAAATAATCAAAAATGGTATTTAAACCAAGTCCTATATAAAACATTAGTTTTGAAAAATCTAACTAACAAATTTTAACCGCTAAGTTATTTAACCAATAATTTTAAAGATTCTTAGTAAGAGAATTTAATCAAATAAAATTCCAAGTCTATTTATAAAAATAAGTAAACAGTTACAAAAATATTTTGTTTAAAAGTTTTACAAATAATTATAAATGGAAGTAATGAATATAAACAACTTTATATACATTCACCAATTTTTTTAAAATTAATCATTTCAAAACTAAAGAATGGTTTAAATAATTTTGGATAAAAAATTTAGTCAAAAAATTTAAAATCCTCCAACTCAACATAACAGTCATATCAAATATATCTTGCAATAATATAATTATCTCATAATTGTCAAAATCGCCTTTTGTCACATAAAATATTACCATAATTATCTCATAATTGTCAATATTTTATGTCAAAAACATCGCTCAAAATATTGCTATAATTATCTCATAATTAAAATATTTTCTTAATCAAAAATTAAAACAATTAAATCTCATTCAAATTAAGCTCCAATTTCCTTGGAAATCATGAAAAAAATAATTATCCTTATAGTATTATTATCCTTTTTAATTAATATAATTAATCTCATTAATTAAAATTAATTATTAATTATTAATCATATTAATAATTATTAAATAATAAAAATTAATCATATTAATAATTATTAAATAATAATTCAATAATTAATATTTTCTAGTAAAATATATTATCCTATATATAAGAATTAAGTTCATAACTAATTCATATCTAAATTTTAAAGTATCAAATATTTTTAAATCGTTGACTTATTAGGATAATTTAAATAATTAGAAAATAAATTATATTTATTATCTAATTATTAATTAATTAAAGAATTAATTAATTTATCTAATATTATCTTAATCTCATTAAGATATTATCTTAAACTCATTAAAATCCAAAGAATAATAAAAGATAATTAGTTATAATTATAGAAATCCTATTTCTATAACAATATTTAGAAAAGATTAATTGCAATATACTAAATTAGGAAATAATTAAAACTCTTTTAATTAATCTTAATTAATTAGAAACTTATAGCTCATATAATGTTTCTAATTTATCTAGTTTGTATATGTAACTATAATTAAATAATTCTAATAATTAAATAAATATCATATCTAAATTTAATTGTAATAGAAATCTAATCATTATTAAATTTCTATAATTAATTAAAATTATTTAATTATAAAGGATATAACTTTCTAATTAATTAATCATATTAATTAATTAACTAATTAATCTTATTAATTAGTCGCTAATTAATCTCATTAATCAGTAGAGTTACTAATCAAAGTAGTTGCTCTAACTGTATTCTAATTACTATGATTCGAATAGTTATTAGATAAATAGTTATTATAATTAACTATTGAATATTAATCTAATTAAATTCAAATCTTTTTCATCCCAATTATTCTCATTAATTACGAATTTGAATAATCTATGGATAACAATTATTAAAATCTAATCAGATTATATTTTAGTTTCAAATTAAAATTCAAAACTATTTCCTAATTTAAATCAAATCTAAATTAAAGATAATTACTAAATTTAAATTATTTAAATTTAAACTATCATAATTTATGGATAATTATCTAATCATATTTAATCACATTAAATATCAAATTAATTTCAATAGTTGTTATCTATTTAAATTCAAAATTTAAATAGAAATAAATAGGAAATCTTATCTAATTTCAAAAATTAGTAGATATCCTATTCAAATTTAAATTAACTATTAGATTTCTCAGGATAATATCTAATCATATCTAATCTCATAAAATATATAAATTAATTTTATTGTCATTATTTATTTAAATTCAAAAATTTAAATAATAGAGATAATATAAGAAATTGTATCCAATTTCAAAAATTAGTAGATATCCTATTTGAATTCAAATTAATTAGTAGATAATATCCTAATTATCTAATCAATTTAAATTTATATTATCCATCTAAATTCAAAATTTAAAGATAATATAGAAAATCTTATCTATTTCAAAAATAGTAGAAATCCCATTCAAATTTAAATTAATTATTAGTTAATATCCTATGTATTTAATTAATTCAAATTTAACATTATCCTAAAATAAATCAAATTTAAAATAGGATAATTCAAAAATAGATAACTATCCTAATCTCATTTGAATAGTTTCCTATATCTAAAATTTGAATTCAAATTAAACAATTATCCAATTAATTAACTAATTAATGAAGTTGAAAAATAGTGGTGGTGGCACAGCACCACCACCGTTGGCCTATGGGTCATCACTGCCTGAGGAAGGTAAAGGGGCGGGGTCGCCTGGCTTTGCCGTGCACTGTCGCATGCAAGACGCGCATTTGTGCGGCAAAAGCCATGCACGGGAGGTGTGCTGGCCATGCAGGCAGGCCATGGCACTAGTATGCGTTGGCTGCGCACGTAGGGCTGGCTTGCCGATTTTTTTTTTAAATGCCAAAAAAATTAAAGCAAATAAAAAATTCTAGAAAAAATTCATATTTTCAAATTCATTGAAAACACATTCATAAATCTATCAACATAAAATTTAAGAACATCCAAACCTAATTTTGCTAGAATCCCTATTCATATGTTTTCTCACCGTTCAAAAATCAATAATATACGTAATTAAATATCATTCATCACCATGAATCACTTAACTATCATAAAAAAAAAATTGCTCAAACTCAATCACATAACCTAGATCAATATTATGCTATACATATAAACTTATGCTCTTGATACTAATTTTTGGTATTAGACTTAACACTTAGGAAAGATCATATATGCATGCAAATATAGAAAATACATGATCACATCATGAATGTAGCAAAAAAAAAAAAAATAGCAGATTTAGGTTTTAAAATTTTTACATGAAAATTATTTTTATAACTATAGAACATGCATATATTATATAGGATCATGTATAATATAAATCAAATCTAGATGCATAAACCCTAGAGATAAAATTAGAGTTTACCTCTTGTAGCGTGCTCATCCTTGATCTCCTTATAGATGGTGATCAAATGTTCAACCCTAAATATTCTTGTCTATGTTCTTGCTCTTGATTAATGAGGTGAATGGGTACTAAGTTGAATTCTTTGTTAGAGAACGATCACGAATACTTTCTTGACCTTTTGGAATATCGGGACATGAGATGAGAACGTGAGGTTACATGAAACTTTTTCTGTCCTCTCTTAACGTAAGTTGGCCGAATTCTCCCTCTCTCCCTGTGCCTTATGCATGTGATAGTGTATGTGTTACTGTGCAGTTTTTTCTCTCATATGTCTAATATAAATAGGACCTAAAACTACTAATCCCAATCTAACTAGGATTGGGTTTGTTCTCTAATTTGGGCTATAGGTATATTTTTATAAATATATCCAACTCATTAAACTTATTTATAAAAATATCAACTTCTATATAGAATCATTATTTTACACAATTTCATAAAACTAATTTCATAAATACCACCAACTAATTAATGAGCTTTATTGAGTTAGACAAGGGACCTAATAGATCCAAATAATCTAAGCTCTAATAGTCTGATAAATACATAATAATTCTTATTATGTATTTATATAAATACTATTAGTAAATGGGACACTCCACTAAAGACCCAATACTACACTCTTAAATTAAATGTCATACCTTTTATAGAGATTTAATCAATTAAGCTTGATTAACCGATCCATCTAGCATATTCTATACCGCATATAGAATCCCTATATAATACCGTAGTTAGATATATGAAATTACCGTTATACCCATCCAATACATATTTACCTTTAAGTTACCATCTTTTTGTCAAGGAATAATGTTGTCGATAATTATGTTCTGAATGGTCATTTAGACAAAATTATTAACCAATTCACAAAGTAAATACTAAGATCTTAGATTTAATTATTTTATAAATCTTAAAAGACTTTAAAGTGACATTAATATATAGTGTCCTTAACTATTCGGTGTTCTCATCAATTCATAAACCATAACCTTCAATATGTCAGAGTTCGCCTCTAATTTCATTGAGACTAGTCTTTTAACAAATCAAATGCTATAACCTATGAAAGCAAGTCCAGTTAAACATCAAGGATTAAAATCTACATACTAAGAGCTAGTTTGTGGTAATAAAAGAATTGAGTAATGGCACTCCAATTCTTTATATTACCTGATTCTGTTCAATACACATATTTTATTTATGTTGTATTAGTATTTTTATCAGAAATCAAACACTTCAATGATTTGAGACACATTATTCCTATTGAGATAGACAAACACTACAATCTTTAGTAAATAAAGTATTCCATCTTTATTTACAGATTATGAACTAATTAATTTAGATTTTGATAAAGAAATAAATTTCCTCACAATTAATACTTAATCGTGTTTGTTTCTTTACACACAAAAAAAGTTATAGAATCTTTTTCAATAGAATAAATTATTTAACTAAGACAATTTAATTTAACAAATATCATAATTACGTATAAGAAAAAATTGTTTTTACAGAAAGGATAAAATTAAAAATCTATTTTTTAGGGCGAATATCCCAACACTCTTTACCATTATGAACACTACGTACTACCAAATGAGTTAGTCTTGCATAATGATCACCAAGGGCTTAAATTCTTGACTTCCCAGAAAATTATTAACCGGATGCATGCTAGATGAATTCTTTACCTACATAAATTCACATTTTTTTTCAAGCATCGCACTGGGTACCAAAACCGTGTGGCTGATGCCGTTAGTAGGCGACACTCGTTACTTACTATCCTTCACTCTGAAGTTTTGGAGTTCAATACACTAAAGACCCTATATGCCGAAGATGAAAATTTTAAAGAGATTTAGGTTTAGCGTTCTCGCGCCAGGTCCTATCAAGATTTTAACATTCAGTAAGGTTATCTCTTCAGAGACTTTTAGCTCTATCTCCCTTATACTTTACTAGTGAACAAGTCATCCACAGGATGTACGGGAATGGTCTAACTGCTCATTTTGGGCACGACAAAATCAATACAGCTTTGCAGAGCACTTTTATTGGCCTTACCTACCCCGTGACATAGTGCGATACGTTTAACATTGCTCTTCTTTTCAAACTGCCGAAGGTACATCTTAAAACACTAGATTATATACTCCTCTACCCAGCTCCTGAGAACGTTTGGGAAGACGTCTCTATGGATTTTATTGGATTGCCATAGAAAAGCATGTCGACTCCGTGTTTGTCGTGGATGATCGGTTCTCAACGATGGCTCATTTCATTCTTTATAAGTGTATAGCTGATACTGGTAATGTCACAAATCTTTTCTTTTAGGAGATTGTCCATCTCTATAGTATCCCTCGCTCTATTACTTTGGAACGAGACATGAAGTTTGTCAGTCATTTTTGGCGCGTGCTTTGGCACCGTTTTGACACTGTTTTGCAGCTAAGTTGTGTGTACCATCCTCAAACTGACGAAGAAACTGAGGCTATTGATCACACTTTGGAGGCAATGATTTGTAGCATTGTCGGGGATAAACATACTCAGTAGGATATGGCTCTTCCACAAGCTGAGTTCGACTATAACAATATAACCAACTGCTCCATATGTCGTTCTCCCTTTTCTGTTGTCTACATTAATGTTCCCAATCACACTCTAGACCTTGTTGTTCTCCCCAAGTCTAATAGCAAAACTGCTAAAGCATTAGCAGAGAGCCTAATCTCCAACCACACCACAATTAGGTTTCTTACGCTCGTTCCAAGGAAGCTGCCGATCACCACTAACATCCTAAAAGCTTTAAAGTTAATTCGTGATATTGTTATGGTGCACACACATAAAAAAAAAAAAAAAAAAAAAAAGCATTTCCATGTCAGTTCCTACCATAAGCTCCAGTCCCATAAGTTTGGGCCATTCACCATCAAGAAGGCAATGGGCCACAACACCTATCTCATTAATCTCACTTCAATATGGTAGATTTCTCCAATCTTCAATGTGGCTAATTTGTACGACGACTTCCCTTCTGATGCGGCTGCTGTCTCACCCGAGCTCCCGGAGTCGAGCTCTTTTCAAGCGGATGAGAATTGATGCAGCATATCAGCGCCCTGGTCACAACTTCACGCTATCGTATTCTTCGTTTTATGTAATAAGTGTAGTGTCGTTTTTGCGTTTTTAACTTTTACTTGTCATTTGAGAGTCTTAAAAAGGAATATAAAAGCTGGAGATATATGTATGAGAGAGTCGGTTGTTGATTTCTTATCTCTGAACTTTGTAATTTTGCTTGTTACTGCAAGAAAATTGGAGCATCTTGCTCCGTCCTCATCTTTGGGATTGCTCTGCTATTGGACTCTCCATTAATTATCCTCTTTTTTTAATTCTTTGGTCCTACACCCTGAAGTTGCCCTCCGTAATAAGCACTATAATTGTAGCCGTATTTAGATTTTGGATCAGACTTCTAGGCCCAAGTTTGAGTAATATCAATATTTTAGTTTTTATGTTAGCTATATCTACTAATATATTGGATCCGAATTTATATTAAGCTTATAAGTTCGTGTCTCGAATAAAATAAATTATAAATTAGATATACCAATTGATATATTCAGCTATCTAGATATAAAATTTTTAAAAATAATTTATAGTAAAGTATTTAGCTAAAAGTCTCTTAGACTTTTCACTTCAATTCGGCTTCTTTTAAAAAAAAAAAAAACATAACATAGGTTAAAAGAAAAGAAAAAATGTGACTAATAAAACATAAAAACAACAGCATAACCTAAGCATGTGATTTAGTATAGCGAGAGAGATTATCTCTGAAACCTCCAAAATTAGTAAAAAAAAAATGCTCAAAAATATTATAGGTATTTCGAGATCCTTCTCCTTGTTGTGGAGCTCTTTCCCTCGTGATTCATAAATACTCATTTCGTATAAACTCATGTAAATTGGGATGCTTTATAGAGTTTAAATCAGTAAGTAATATTTTATTATCTTCACGATATTCAGTTACTATTAATTTTTTGGACTCGTTTTGAGCAAGAAAAATTTGAATTTCATAATTGTATTGCCTATTGGAATTTTCTTTTTTTAGAACTTTAAGGAGTTCCTAGTTATCTTAATGTATAGACTCAATAAATCTTGACATATTTCCATCATTTTTCTTTTTGCCTTTGGCTTTCTTCACTCCAATGGGCTGCTGAAATAAATTACCGTCAATTTTCTCGTTAGTTGTATTAAGATCAAGTACATAAAAACTAGGATATATCCATATAGAAAACTCTATAAGAGATAACTCGGACTGTGACGATGCAGAGTTATCAATTTTCTTTTGAAAGACTGGTGTTAGATTATTAATATTATCAGAAAATTTTTCATATCCTTAAAGATAGGCTACAAATGATCAAATTTGAATCCTTTCTTAAAATTTGTATCTTATGCTAATGATACTTTTGCTCAATTTAACTATACAAAGAAGAGAAATAAATTATTTTGCTAAATAAACCTCAGTAGAAAGATAAATTTTTATATAAATTAAAACAAGAAATATTCACAATATCTTATTTAGACACTCCACTTTGATTGATATTCTCAATTTATCTTACACATCTCCTTAATTTTAACACGGCTATTTTGATAGTTTGCCTTGAGTTTCAGTAATAGACTCCGGTAGGTTACTATTATATTTATTTCAATTCTAGACTAGAAATGATCACTAGTTTGGTTTATATCTAAGATCAAATTTCGGGAAACGTCAAAATATACATGACATAAGTGTATATCTTCTAAAACTATATAATAGAACTTCAATAGCATGAATCGGCCATTATTTTTTTTGGATAAATGAGAGTGAAGATAAGTAGGCTTTCTTAAACATGACTAGTAGATAGGATAATGATAATTGAAGAAATTAATGTGAATAGTTTGTGTAGTCTTCTTTAGGAAATCTAACATATGCTTTATATTTAAGTCAGAGATATCTTATCTTCAGATTTTTTTTCAAAGAAAGATTATATATGTTTTTTTTTAAATCCCAACCCTACGTTGTAGATTTGGATAAAATCCAATCTATGGTTTAGATTTAAGTCAGAAATATCTTGTTTTTAGATTTTTTAAAAATAAAAAATAAAAGGAAGATAAGATATGATTTTAAAAAAAATCTTAATCATATAGTTTAGATTTGGATGAAATCCATCTTACGATTCAAATTTAAATCAGAGATATCTTATCTTCAGAATTTTTAAAAAAAGGAAGATAAGATATGATTTTTTAAAAAAATCTTCATCTTACGATTTATAATTAGATGAAATCCATCCTACGGTTCAGATTTAAGTCAGAAATATTTTATCTTCAAATTTTTTAAAAAAATAAGATAAGATATGATTCTTTTTTAAAAATTTTAAGCCTATAGTTTAGATTTGGATGAAATCCATCCAACGATTCAGATTTAAGTCAGAGATATCTTATCTTCAGTATGATTTTAAAAAAAAAATTAATCCTACATGAAGCTGCAGGTCGTAAAGAATCTCTAACTATTATTCTGAAGGCTATAGTTGATTATAATCTTTGGATATGGTGTGTATATTTTGGTATACTGATATCTAACAATGATATTAATGTGTTGGAGGCATCAAATCTTTTTGTCAATTTCACTAAAGTTATTGCTCCTTTAGCTTACTATGCTATTAAAGGAAAAAAGTATAACATGCGATATTATTTAGCTGATAATGTATATCCAAAATGGGCTACTCTTGTACAAACTATTCATGATTCACTGATTTAAAAAAGAAACTTTTTGAAATAAAGCAAGAAGCATATCGAAAAGATATAGAACGTGCATTTGAAGTTCTCCCATCATGATTTACAATTGTCATAGGACTAGCACGTTTTTGGGAAAGAAGAATATTACATGTTATAATGACTATATAATCAAAGATGAACGTGATATCGATGCACCAATTTAAGATTTTATGAAAGTGCCAAATCTAAAAGTTGAAATGGTAGTAAATAAAAATACTTGATTTGAAGAATTTCTTTCGCGACATAGACAAACTAAGACTATGGAGGCTCATATTATACTTAGAAATGCATTAATTGATCATTTGTGAGATGAATATAGTAATTCGGAGGTTTAAATATTGATCAATTAGTAATATGATTTTCTATTGTAGCTTTTATATTTCATGTAATTTTTAGAAGTTTCTTAAGTACAATGTGTTCATGTATAATGAATTAAATATTAGTTCATAATTAAATATAATTTATAATTTATTAATTTATGTTACATTATTATTTAGGTAATTTCTCAATTAATATAATTTATTAATATATCATTAAATTAATATGATTTGTATAAATATATTAATGAAGTAATTGATTAGATAAAATATTCATAGAAAGTTAAGGGTTAAAAAGGATATTTGGATAAAAGAAATAAAGAATATTCTTTTTTGTTGTAGAGAGTATTTGTTTTGGGATAAATAATATTCCTTTTAATATAGTATTTAGAGTAATGAGTTGGAGATAGAAAAAAAGTATATAGAGTAAAATTACTGCATTTTAGAATTTTAGTTGCTGCAAAATAGAGTTCAAATAGAGTTCCTGGCTAGAGATGGCCTAATTATTATTTTCACTTAAAGAGAGTGTTACGACTGATTCTAGTATGTTTACCGAATATAATTAATTCTCTAATTAATTATGTAAGGTGAATATACGAAAAATTATAATATGGATGTTGTAACACTAAAAAGTAAAAAACTTGACACACAATATTTTTATTTGGTTCAACTATCTCCCAATAGTCTATATACAAGGGGCTACGCCCAGATAAATAAATTTATTAGTAAAGAATAACGTGAGTACAAACACCAATTAAATTTAAAAAATTCCATCTCTTAAATGTTGCAATATGCTAGTACTTCTTCACTAATCTGTCTAGCGAGCTCCCATCAACTTGATGCGATTCCTTCTGTCTGAACAACTCCCCTCAAATTTTATAGAATCTGCCTTCTCCTAAAGACTTGTTACACTTCTCCTGAAGTACTTGTATTTCTTCTGAAACACTCTCGCGACTAAGAATCCCTCCTAGTCTTACAGTACAAAGTATAGACAAATTTAATAAAGTATTGCTCTAATAGTAATCTCAAACATACATGACATGCCAAAGATTCTAACTTAGTCTCCTATTTATAGCGCTTGAGGTCTTCTAATCTTTGGCAATCTGCAAGACGCGTTTTACTCATTATAAATGCTGATTGAAAGCTAATTAAATTAGCTAAAGATAAGATTTTCGCAATCAAAACTGATCTGAAATTATTGTTGATTATATACAGTGATATTACAACATTGACCATGTTTAAATAGCCATATTTGTAATCTTTCTAGAAGAAACATTGATTTGTTTCCTAAAATAAAAATTTCATTTTTTAACATAAATCAAACAAATGAAAATTATTCACACACAATAAAAATCAGCTAAAAATAAATAAACAAACGACACATCAAGATATAGAAATTTACACTTTCATACAAGAAGGTAGTTTCCATAAAAATACAAGCTACCAAAGCAATCAGATAAATTAGCCCAATAAATAAAATCTGATCAACTAAAATCAAGATTGATTATTTCTAGAAATATTAAACAACTAATATTAGCAATCAACCAATAATCAATCGACATTAAAACAAGTCTAAATAAGAAAAAAAAAATATGTAAATATAATTTTCCTATAAGACAAACATTAATCATTGATATTTCTGATTAAAATACAACTAATTGAATAGATATTTAATTATATGACAGCTGTAAAATTTGGACAAACATATTCAAATATTCCAGGTCAAATATTGCAGTGATGTTGCAACAGAATCACTTTCAGTAAACACAGACAGTGATGTTGCAACATCGTAAATAACAATAGCTTTTTCCTTTTCAAAGAAAGAGAGAGATCAAAGAGAGAGAGTGTGTGTGTGCTTTTAAAAAAAAAAAAAAAAAACGTTTGTCATTCTATGTTTTGAAATTGTGTTGAATATGTTAAACTCTTTCTAGTTTCACATATTATTATTTTTATTCTATATTTCATGAGCTTTAAAGGGTGATAATGTCTTTTTTAATAATCTCATGATTCACTTTTAACCATATTTGTTGGTCCACTGCTATTTGATTGAAAAACACAAAGAAGATTTAATTTAATACAAATGAAAATGCGTAATCTTTTTTTGTTTTTTCTAAACACTAAACTTAGTGTTTTTTTTATTATCCCTTATTTCGGATCATAAATACATCACAATACTAGAAAAAGTCACTTTGAAAACTACTCTAGGACAAAAGGACGAGTCTATGAGTTTTCTGGGGAAAATGACTGTTCTTCGAAATGATATAAATCTTTATCACATGTACTCAAAAATTTTATGACCGTGAAATTTTTAGGGTTTCTTGGCAAAATTGCCGAATTTTGAGTCTTCATTTAATAAATATTCCTTTTCAAACACTTCCACAAAAACGGCTTGGCAAATCTTTTTCTTTTTTTTTTTTGCAATTGACCAGGTATATCAATTTTTGTACATAATATATAAGCATCTTAATTTTTTAATATATTGATATACTTAGTATAAAAATTGATATATCGACATCTAAAAACAGATCTACATAAAACTGATATACTAATCTACTCATACATGAAACTTGTATACTAATAAACGACCATTCAGTAAAAGAGCCGCTAAGCAAATAGATGGAAAAAGAAAAAAGTCATTTTTAAAAAATGAAGTGGAGAATGATCATCTCTTATAAATACTAAACTTATAAGTACAGATCATTATAATCATAATTAGGCTGACTAGCTATTTGATCATTTTTGCACACAAAATCTAATATATAACCAAGTTCAAAAATTTATAGCTAAATGTCTAACTCATTTAATGACAAAAATAGAAATACAATATATTGCACAACTGAAAATTTTAAAAAATGGACATTTAGTTATAATTTTTTATTTTAAACATTTACTTAAACCAATTTAAAAAGGACTAATATCACTTTTATATCTTGTACTTTGACACTTTGTTCAATTTGTACTTTATGTTTTAGTTATTATCAACATTGACCTTTAGATTTAATATTTGTTACAAATTTATACCCGACACCAATTTAGAGCAATTAATTTACTAAGATGCTGTTTAAAATATTGAAAATAATCTATATAAAAACTGATTTGGGAATAAATTTATTAAATCATCTTGGTAAATTAACTACTCTAAATTGATTTCATGGTATAAATTTATAATAGATTTTAAATTTTAAAAGTCAACGTTGATAATAACCAAAACACAAAATACAATTTGAACAAAACGTCAAAACACAAAATATAAAAATAATATTATTCCTTTAAAAAATTAGTCAGTTTCCCAATTTTCTCATCATTATTTTAAAACTTCTAACTATCCTAAAATATCATTTTGAAAAAGTTATAAAAAGTCAATTGGGCCCATATTATTCTTACCGAGAGTCTAAAGAGTATTTATAAGAAATGACCTTTTTTTCAAAATTAATTTAAAAAATAGTCATTTTTTTACACCTACTTAATAAATGATCTAATCGTTTATAATTTTATTTTGATAAATAGTAGTTTTTAGTTGATCTATTTTCTACAAAATAAATCAATTTTTTTTTTATAAAGAATCAATTTTGGAAAAAGTAAACCAATATATTTTGATATGCACCNCATATTTGTGGATGGATGACTATTTATGCATCACTTGGATTTACTTATTTATTGCACTAATTCGCCCATTTTTTAACAGTATTTAAAAAATAATTATTTTACAAACTATGATATAAAATAATTATAAAAAATTAAGTAAATAACCAATTTTTTAAATTAATTTATATAAATGTCTATATTTTAAAAATTATAGTTGAATATTAATTTTTTTAAGTTTCAGTTATAGAATATGTGTATTTCTATTTTTGTTATTCATTATTTTTGAGCTTACTCATATATTGAATAGGATATGTGTATTTCTATTTTGGTTATTCATTTGTAAATTTTTGAGCCGAAAGATGATAAAACAGTTAGTTAGCCCTAATAGTCGGCTATTCGGCTTAAAAAGCCCAAAGTTTAAAACCCGTTCAGGTCCCTTTCCAAGCGACTGACATGGGTAAACGGGGCTACGGCCTAACACTGCAACTTACGAATTTCCAGAAATGCCCTCACCTCACGACAAAATTTCAGGCTCCAACTGCAATCAACAACACAAACATCCCATAAATCATACCCGCGTTGGCAACAAACGATGGGTGATGCAGTAATTTGAACCAAAACGCAAGGGTCATAAGGTCAAAGTACAGACAAAACCACTGACTCATGGTCTCGCACTGAGCCTCAGTTTCTGTCACGCTTGGCTCTGAAAAAGCATGCAAAGCTTACTCGGAGCAACCCAAGCTCTCACCAGATCATCAACTCGGTTCCTGAACTCACCTACTCTGACTCGGTTGAGACTCAGTAACCATTTTCTGAAGCTTTCTCCTCTTTGTAAACCCTTATCCAAACCCTCTCTCTCCCTCCGAACCTTCGCGATCATGGCCGGCGCCGACGAGTTCGTCAAGGGCAATGTTCACTCCAACGGCGTCGCCGTCATCACCCTCGATCGCCCCAAAGCTCTCAACGCCATGAATCTAGGTTTGTTTTCGAGTACTTGGATTGAATCGGTTTATGGGATTGATTTTGCATTTGGAGCTCGGCGATTGGTTATTCTCGTATCAATTTGTTGGTGTAGAGGGGTTTTTATAAGAGAGGAAATGGTTCTTTTATTGATTATTATGTTGAAAAAACGAAGATTTTAGATGTAGGGGTTAACGTGAAATTCATATGCTTTGAGGTTTGGTGTACACCTGACTGAATGATCGTGCTGTGGCTCCCTTTGGGTGAGATTATGTTTGTGTAGACAATACTTAAACGGAAATGTATGGGGTCGATCAGCGAATTGAATTATTAATGGGAAGGAATCAAAAAAATGGAGGCATCCCTTATTTCTGAATTATTAAAGTCCATTAACGATTACTAAAGCGTGGCCTGAATTAGGATTGTATTGGGAAATGAAGTGAGACTTTGTTTGTTAATGCAGATATGGATGTAAAATACAAAAGCTATCTAGATGAATGGGAATCAGATCCAAGGGTGAAATGTGTTCTGGTTGATAGCAGCTCACCTCGTGCCTTTTGTGCAGGTAACATGCAGGCACTGATAATAAAATTACTATTGGCGATGATATCTTTCGGCTTGTTGGCTACCCCTTTATATTTATTTCGTTTTATTTCGAAATGCTGTTATTATTATTACCATTAGTTTGTATGTACAAAAATTGCTATACGTTTTTCTTCTGCATTTCGGGAGAGATTTTTCTTCCAAATGTTGGTGAGAATTTCAGGGTGCTCAATAATGGCTGATGCAGGTATGGATATTAAAGGGGTTGTTGCTGAAATTCGAAAGGACAAGAACACTCCTCTTGTTCCGAAGGTTTCTTCATAACACTTGTTTGCCCTAGTAGTGTTTCGTGTTGGTTGCTTGTTTAATCATCATTGTTGATCTGCTTCACTTATCTGTTTCATACAACGATATTTATTGCCTTTCCCATTCTTCCTTTAAATGCGGTTTGAGGAAAATTTAAGATGCCCTTTGTTGACTTGCCTAATGGCTGTTCAATTTGATAACTTAGATCTTAGTTTATCTGCAGGTGGTGATGTGAAGCAGATCACAACTAAAAAACAACTGTCAGATATGATTGAGGTCTTGTTGTGTCCTTCTAACTCTAGTATTCGATTCATAACCTACCACACTCTCCAAAATTATACCAAATACCAGAGGACACATTATCTACAACTTCAGCAATGTTCATATTAGATTCCAAATTCTACGAGTACTAATAGCATCAACCTCCTGAATAGTGTATATGTATAACTCCATGTAACAACGTTCAAATAATTTAAGAAATTCCTGTTCATCTATCTGAACTCAATTTTTTCATTGAAAAAAAAAGGTCCTTAAATGAAGGTTTTGCTGCAATTTTTGTTTGTTTTGTCCTGATAAACCTCTTCCGATTTTAGGACTAGTAATGTAGATGAGTCATTACTTTTTTTACATTTAAATTATTGGGGAATGACTTAGATATAGCATCACTAGAGGAAAATATAACTATTCAATCAAAAATTGAATTGCAACCATATAGGATTGGGTTCGTTTGTTTTTCCAGGATATCATCATTGTTCTGTATAAATGCCCAAGACTTTACTATGTCTTGTATAGTGATGAAAACAAACTCGAGAACACAGCAAAGATATAATTTTCATATTGCTGAACACAATGCTAAGTAAATTCACTGATACTATCTGTCACCTGACAATCCCTTTAATAAGTTAAAATTTCACGCTCTGCAAGGGCATGAATGCCTCACTGTCTCTTTTACATAGCTTGAATCTTTAGTACGGTGCATCAGCAGCTTCTTCAGACAGTCGCGTTATTGGACGCTAAAATGTGTTGTTTTGTTGCAATATTTTGCAGGTTTTCACTGCTGAGTACTCTCTGATATGCAAAATCTCTGAGTACAAGAAGCCATATATTAGCTTCATGGATGGCATCACAATGGGCTTCGGCATTGGTCTATCAGGCCATGGTCGCTATAGGATCATAACAGAGGTTTTGCTTTCTTGTTCAGAGGTCATTTAATCATGTCCTTGATGTGGTGATGTTTTTGTGTAGTTTTTCTAAATTTTCTATTTCATGTTGATGTGTTTCAGAGAACTGTTCTTGCTATGCCTGAAAATGGAATTGGTTTGTTCCCAGATGTTGGGTTTGCATATATAGCAGCACAGAGTCCAGGAGGAGGATCTGTTGGTATGTTTTATGTTGTTTAAAAACCATAGGTTGTTTCCTATATTCAAAGCATTTGTCCTCAAGCTTGATATTAATATGGAACTTCTAAGAAACCACAGGTATAGGAAGTAATCATATGTAGGATATGGAAATCAATTAGGTAAATTGTCCTGCTGGTAGCAAGAATCAGTTTATAGTTCTTCTTTTGCTTCGTGTATCAGCTCCTTGTTTCTGAGTATCTAATGTATTTTAATGTTTCTAGGTGCTTACCTTGGAATCACTGGAAAAAGGATTGATACGCCCTCTGATGCACTATATGTAGGCCTTGGATCACATTTTGTGCCATCTGGGAACTTAACTGCACTGAAGGAAGCCCTGCTGTCAATAAACTTGTATGTTCCTGATCATTTCTCTACATGTTACATGTCACAACTTCCTACCTTTTGATCTTCCATCGGGATATCATTTTGTAAACTGCAGCGCTACAATCTTGTGCATTGCAAATTAGATTAGTTCTTTAAATTTGGTTGTTATCATTCTGTCACTTCGGCGTTTTTGAATAACTCAAAAATCAGTACAGTTCCCAGGATCCACACCAAGACATCAAAGCACTTTTGGGAAATTTCAGTAGCAATCCTGAGGCTGAGGCTCATTTAAGTTTGCTTTTACCTCAAATTATCTCGTCTTTTGGTGCAAATAAGTCGGTTATTGAGACTATTGAGGAACTGAAGAAACACCAGCAGAGTTCAGATGCACCTGGTGAGTTTCTAAATACCAATTTCTTTCCGTACTCGGAAGTGAAAACTATGAATTACGTTCTCATGTGTTGAGACATTACACCGTACCTGCTGATGTCTATCCTCCTTGCCACAGTGGTGGAGTGGGCAAATGAAGCTCTTCAAGGCATTGCAAAAGGTGCTCCTTTTTCACTTTCCTTAACACAGAAGTACTTCTCCAGAGTTGCATCTGCTCATGGAAAAAGTGACAATGACTTATCCACAGTGAGTTTGGATGTTTCTTTGTCATAGTATTGTTTGCTTTTACTGGCCTTTTAGGAGTGCTATTATGTAGTAATTCAGATTATCTGCAGTAACTTTTGCATTTCGCCTATCCAGCTAACTGGTGTCATGAAAACTGAATATCGCGTTGCCTTAAAATCTTCTTTGCGTAATGATTTTGCTGAAGGTGTTCGAGCAGTTTTGGTTGATAAGGATCAGGTATTCATATTAATGCTAGAAGAACGTAAAACAAAGACAGTCTATTTTCCGTTAAAAGTTTAAGTTTTAGCTGCTTTCTCAAAATGTACTTCTATGCATCCCTTTCAAAAAAATGCAAATCATAGAAGTGTTTTACTGATGCAAACCATTTTGGCTACTAATTTCGTGATTTCTCTCTTTCAATCTTGGTAATTATCTTTGTGCTGATGCTATTTCTTGTGCAATATCCCATAGGTGCTATCTCATTCTGTCTTTAGACCTTAGCCATTTCTCGTGCAATATATAAACATTTTTATATTATATATATCATATTTATTTTGCACATTTTTATATTATATCATATTTATTTTTTTGCACCAAAATGAATATTTCAACATCTACTGTTTTATTATTTTGTCCTTTCAGAACCCAAAATGGAACCCGCCGAAGTTAGAAGAAGTTGATCACAACGAACTAGAAGCTGTCTTTGAACAATTGAGCCCGGATGTTGAGGAACTGCATGTCTAACATACTTACTAGCTAAGTCCTTTATTTAATCTAGGATATTTACATTGAAAGACTCGAAATATGTTTATAGCTTGGGAATAAGTTACATGAGCAAAAGCCGGTTCTTCTAGAAGCGTTTCTTTGGTCATTTGGATAAATTATCGTGAATAATCTGACTTTACAGAGGTTGTATTAGCCCCAAATTGTTGTGCTGCTTAAATGTCGTTCATATTATGTTGGTCTTCACTCTTCATCTTGATAGTACTTGATGCCCAGCTTGAAGTGCCTATTACTTCGGTAAAATACTAACTTGATGCGCTTTGATCACCTCTTCATTTTATTTCACTTTCTTCTCTTTAAGAGGATACCTTTTTGGCCATAAACCTCACCATACACTTGCTCGAAATATTTGAGCTATCAAAAGCCATGGTAATACAAGGAAACGCTAGACGTATGTCCGTTATCATAAATTGTAGTAAACAGGAGGCTTTACAAGAAATGAGAATACAAAGGATGAACTTATGAGCAATCCGCACTCAGACTCTGTAGTAGATCCAGGTATCCAGAACATTCGGGAAGAATACAACTGCATAAACAAATAACAAATATCAACAAAAAAAGAAATTTGACGTTGTAATGTTTGTAACAGTGGTCAAATAAATTATTCAACCTAAAAGAAAGACGAATAAATTGTAGGTTTTGCTCCATCAAAAAATTTGTTCAGTATGGTTACATACAGATTACAATGAGGATCAATGTGTTTTTTTTTTTTTTTTGGCAAGCGTTTGAGAGAGATCTACCCATGTCGAAACAGAAAATCGATGATGACAAGACATCAATTTGGCTTGAATAAATATGTTCTACGTATAACATTTGCAAAATTTGTCGCAGGGTTCAGCTTGAAACTTTCCACCTCACCATCTGCCACATTTTTGATAAGACTGACAAAGCTTTCTGCCTACAATAGGTCTTGTAAAGAAAGATTACTTCTATAAGATTGAATCCTTAAAATGAGTGTCTTGTGTTAATGTTTGATTGTCTCTTCAAAATAAAGGTGAGCAAAAGAGATGCCTACCTTCATTCTTGGGTATCAAACTTTCAGGGAGTTTTAAATCGTAACAAAACAAAATATCCCTCTTGTATCTGTATCCATCAATATCCATGTACGAGACAGCACCAGCTGGTATAGCACTGTGAGAGAAGCGTTTCTAAACACATGAGACAGCGAGAGGGTCGCAACTACAAATTATCTTAACCAAGGAAATGGAGCTTCAACAGTATATCAACTTAATAGGCAATACATGTAATGTGTGTCCAAACATATGGAATCTAAATTTGTTTGATAAACCAATGATTAGTAAGACGTTCGCTAATGTAACGGTTAACAAAGTGTACCTACAAGAAATGGATCCGGGTATCCCAGCTTCCTCCTTACATTCCTTCACCATATTCTCCCCACATGTAATCCCATAAGGCTGCGATTTTAACATGAAAATATACATTATCTCATACATAACAAAGATTAATATGGGATAGATTTTGGCACTGAAATAGTTATATGAGTTTTGTCATTACTTATATCGTTTGTTCAAGATTTGAGAATAGCAAACTGAATATGAATAATCAGTTTACTTTTATTATGCAAACAAGAGTTAATCTTGATTGTAGAGCATTAGATGTTGCTTCTCCAGTGCTCCAAGGAGACGGGCAAGCAGCACATACTTTTAATGTCTATGGTCAAATTGTAAAAGGTTCTTGGAATATAATAGTACAGTAAGGAATGCCCAGCTCAAGAAGAATGAGGCTGGATGATACTTGTATATATTGTGTAGAAACTGTACAAAACGTAACAAAGTGGGACACGTGGCAAGCAAAAGTTGCTGCCTTAAAGGTCAAAAAATCAATAACTAATTCTATAAAGTAAGCTTCTAATTACAGGACTAATTACAGGTTCTATCAAATTGGTGAAAAACGTCAATATTCAAACATTCAATCGTATGGATGACTGGAAGAAAGTAGTACAGCCATTTTCAAGTATGTATTAATACATAGTTACTTCATACTATCCAGTCCTCCAGTAACAAGTTTATCGATCATTCCTGGGTAAGTGGCTTTTGCTCGACTTCTCTTCCCTATCCATAGAAATTTCCGGCTCCCTTTTTCAACATAACCATTCATTTGTACTCCATAAACCTGTATCAAAAAAGCATTAGAAAAATATGGGTTACATTTTCGTAATGTGATCGCCAAATACGCATGAACCTCAATTGCATGCACCCATAGTACATGGACACGCTGGAATGACGTCTACGTTCGTTATTGCATCAAACTGCAAGTGGCCAACTAGAATTAAGAACGAAATCCTTAAAATCATGCCTGAAGAATTCAGATATGGTGTTTGCAGAGTCTTAAAACATATATATAATACGAAAATAACATACCTTATACCCAAAATAAGGAGCAGCTGCACGTTCTAGTGAGAAAAATGTTCGTGCTCCAAAGGACGAAGTCACAGGGTAAAGCTGATTGACATCACAGCTATAATTAGCTTAAAAACAAAAAACCTACTTCATAAACAAGTTATCTTATAAGAGTTTTAATCACATTGAAAAACAACCAACATGGTAAATTGCAATATGCAATTTTCGTTTTGTTCTTTTTGATACTGGCCCTTCCCTGAACCTACATTCTTTCTAGCACATCTCTAAGTAGGTCCTCTTACGGAATCGAACCATAGGAGCAAACCATGAGCCTGACAACTCGAACTACCAGTCATGGTTGTAATATTCCATATAACCACACAAAAAAATGAAGACAATACGAACTCAGCTAGATCAAGCCGTACCTCATTTCGAATACCCCGGAATCAGTTGCTCCCCCAAGCTCTTAACCACTTCTCCCAATGCTCTGGTCCTGTCTTCTGGGGTCTTAAGCGACGAATTCAAGGTCACCCGGGCACCGCGGGAGCCATTATCTGGTAAGAACTCAAACACATACTGGAACTTCCTCAAATGCTCAGCAAAACTGGACCAATTCAAGAATGAACTCGACATTTAACAAAGCTCGGTAAAGCATGAAAAAAATCAGCCAAGGAAAGAAAAAGCTTACCCTTTATGAATAAACCCCACGATTTGGTCTTCAATAACAAAAGGAATGAACTCGAATCGCATATCCTGAAATGGGTTTTCAGGTTAAGACGCATTGAACTACTCTACAAGTTTGGGAGCCAAGAAAATGCGGGAAAATGATAAATATCTTATTACCGCTCCTCGATTGCATATTTTGATCTATTCGAAGTAGCCATTGAGATCAGAAGGGTCGTCCGAAATGGTTTCGGGGTCAGAGCTCCGAACAACATCGTCCCAAGTGAAGGTAACTGTAAAAATCCGGATTTTTAGTGGATAATTTGGACATTTTACTAATTTTCTGGATAAAATATCGATAAGATTAATTTGTAAAAGTTTTGTGCATAAGGATTAAATTACACTTTTAGGGGATTGATTTGAAAGAAATTTAAAATTTTGAAAATTTATGTGCAATTTTTAAAAAATTGCACAACCCTGTAAAATAGAGCCACGTATCCTGTCCTTTTTCTTTCTCTCTCTCTCTTCTCTCTCTTCCCCCCGATCTCTCTCTCTCTCTCGGATTTCTCTCGGCCGAAGGTGCAGGGCCACTGCGAGAGCTACATCGGGCCGTCGTCCGCCCCTCTAGCCCACCGGCATCGACGAGTCGTGCTGCCTGAAAGCTCTATCACCCATCACCAGCCGCTGCCAAGGCCTGCTCGCCGGAAAACACCATTTTCGGCTGTTTGAGGCTTTTCGTCACCGGCGACGATTCTGGTCACTATTCGACCTTCAACTGGTCCTGTTGGATTCGTCTCATCACAAGGATCATTAAGTTATATATATCTCAACCCCATTTTGCCTGAATTGAAAGTTGTCAAAATATTTTGAGTTTAAGATTGACTTTTTGATCCGTCTGTTGGATTGTATTTTTGACTTCATTTTTGGATTATACTCGGAAAATGGAGAAGTTTGATATATATATATATATATATATTGCCTATGTTTGGTGACCAGCACGGAAATCAAAATCGAACAGCTAAGATTTGCTTCGATTTGCGTGTCACTGGCCCGATGTGGGTCTGGACCCGAGTTGGACAAGTTATATGTCTAACCTAGCTATTTTGAGTGCCAGGAATTTGGTAAAGAGGTCCGTTTGTGAAATTAAAGTTCCGGTAAGAAGTTGGTTTTTCGCAAGAGGACGATCGAGAGCTTGGAATTGGTTCCGACTCTCCGGACGATCGTCAACAACACATTGAGAATTCAATAGCGTGGTATTGCTATTCGAGCGAGGTAGGGATTCAATTACCTCTGTTTTAAATCGTTTTTGAATAAAACTTACTTTCTGCAACATATGAGAACAAATGTTATTTATAGACTATTTAAATATCTGTGATGAGAATTGATTGTGTGATGTATATATATTGTATTGCTCTGAAAACTTTCTGAGTGCAGGTTATTTTTGGTATATTAAAAATAGGGTTGTTATGCTGTCCGTTTTTCTATAAAATCTTAGTATACTGATTTTACCAAAAAATCAGAGCACGATTACTTTCACACTTCAGTTCTGTATTGTACATGTCATAGGATCATACATGAGCACTGTGTTAGCATCGCGGGTTTACAGAATGGCGTTATGTGCCCCACCGTCGATGAGAGTCCGTAAACTCGAGCGGAGTTTTGTTATTTTCGATTACCTCCCTATTTGGCAAGCGAAGGCAATTCGGTTGCACCTCTAGGTTTGGTAGGCGACACATGGGTGTCATTTCCAGGTATGGGCTTAGGTATCAGGCAGGCTGTTAGGCATACTTAGTGTCATCATCCTTGGTTTCCACAGATGAGAGGATGAAAACTCATGGGTATGGGTTGATTTGTATCATGTGCATATAGAATGAATGGTTTTGATTACACTATTTATATATATATATATATAGATTTCCAGTTTGGATTATATATATGTATGTATGTTTTGGACTAAATTAACCATGCAGAAATTCTCTATCACTAAAATATTTTTGACCGGGTACTTGTTTTTCCTATTAGGCATTTTATACTCCCCTTATATTCTTCCTCAGGTGGTGTCCAGTGCGATCTCGGTAATCAAGAGGAGTAAGAGGTCATCTGGATTGCAGTTCGTCTCATGGTATTTCTAGGAGTTTGTTTTCGTAGTTTGTAGACTATTTGGATTTTGTATTAGCATTGAACCAAGATTTACTGCTTTCTATTTTGTCTGTGAACCTATATATGTCATTCTGGGATTTGAGTTTCGTTGTGGATGATGTTGTTGCTTAGAATTATATTTGATTTCGCGTTTTTAAATAACTATTCGATCTATATTTAATGGTGTATACGACCAGTGGGAGTAGTTCACGGGATGAAATTTCAATTATTTTATTTAAATGGACCGTTTTATAAAAACTAAGACTTTTGACACATTTCAAATAAATCAAATAATTTTCCATCTTTGTGAAATTCTCCTTCTGCCTTTCTGCCACTTGCCCGAATTTTGGGTCCTGACGGTACCAGTACTGGTGGCAAAGGCTGATACTGATTCTGACATTAAACAAGAATTGGGCTTCGTTGACCAACTTTGAGTGTT
>JXTB01000034.1:865955-987346 GCA_002914805.1 Parasponia andersonii
TATAGCATTTACGTGTTTCCCTCTTCTTATAGGTTTCCTGTTTGACAAGGCAAACTGCACAGAGAAGGTCGCACAAAACCTGTGGAAGAGGTCGCGTATAACCATCACGGAGGTGGTCGCATATAACCCTTACGCGACCTTAGGATTTTAGACCGCACAACAAAAATATGAATTGGATTGGACGAATACCTGTGGAAAACATGCTCTACAAGTGTATGTATTGAGATTTTATTGATATAGATTTTTATGTGCGATCTGTCTTTGTGTTGAATAAGTTTATTTTGATGAGTGTTACTCACGTCATCAGGCTAGTTTGATACAGATAGCTAGCCCTTTACCAATGAAATAAAAGTCAAATTTGGAATTCGGAAGTACAGAAATATAAAGCAAATCAGAATAGAATATGATAGAATAAATATGAGGGGATAATATTTATCCGCAAAATTGACAGAATTTAATTGCGAGGGGAGGGGAGGGGAGGGGAAGAGTAATATAAATCATCGTCGTATATTCTATTCTATTATTTTTATTTTAAAAGCAACCGTCTAAGAAGTCCAAGGTCTACTCTACAGACTCTACACCAAAGCCTTTTTCTTGAGCTAAACAAAAGAAGCAGAAACTTACCTCCACTACTCTTCTTCCTCCATAGTTAACTCCCTAAAAACACGTCACTTAACCTTTCTCTCTATCTCTCTCCCTTAGTATTGCTTTCACACACAACACAGACGCAAAGTAATGAGTTGCCATTTCTGGAGGTCTCTCTCTCTCCTCCTCTGTAACTATAATAATAAGACTTGCTCTTCTTCTTTTTCTTCTTCTTCTTCTTCTTCTTATTCTTCTCCAACGTCACACCTCGCTCGCTCTCTCTCCCGCCTCGTTACGTGTCGCAGTATGTCTTGTCAGTCTCAAGCCCCACTCCCTACTCTCAGAACTGTCACCCTTTCCTACTCCCACCTCCAGGTAATTCTCTTTTCTATGTCTATGTGTTTGGTTCCCCAGAAAAATAAATAATAAATAATAAAAATTAAAAAAAAAGAGGAAAAATAAATCTCTCTCTCTCTCTTTTTTTTTTTTTTTTTTGGTGGTTTAAACAGGACAAGAACACAGATTTGTCTTCGAAGATTGAGGAAGGGTTCGGGCCAAGCGGGCTAGGAATTCTATCTGTAACAGATGTATGCCTATGATTTTGGCTTAATATCGTATTTATATGTTATGCTTTTTTGTTTTTTATTTTTTATTTTTATGATGGTAACAACAATTCCCAAAGCTATGTTATGTAATTCCTATTGCATTGTGTATTGTGTTCTAAACGAATTTGTGTTCAAATCGTTTGTTCTTGGATAGAATTGATTCTTAAGCTGTTGTAAACAAGTTCGAATGCTTTTTTTATTTATTTATTTATTTATCTATCTTTTGGGCTTCGGATGTACTGATATGCAAGATAATCCTTCCTATTAAACGAGCACACTACACAAAATCCAGTCATGCTTCTCTCATTCTTCTCCTTCCTTCCACCAAACAACTCTAAAAGCCGTTTTGATTCTTGCTTTATTTGTCGCTTATACACATTTGCTTCTTCTTTTCAAGTCTGGAATAACAATGTCAGAAACGTAAATCCTTTCTTACTTTTTTTGCAATTGTGTGATTACTTGAGTTATCTTGTAGGTTCCAGGATATTCTTCATTGCGTCGAAATCTTCTATGCCTTTCACCTCGGTATGATACTGAAATGAAATTTCATTTTATTTATATAAAATTGGGGAAGAGAACTGAATCTATTTTTTTTTGCTGTGGATCCTTTCATGTTCTATTATTAGATTAGCCAACCTGCCCGAAGAAGTGAAGAAGGAACTAGAAGATCCTCATAGTAGGTAATACAATTTTCATTGCTTTGAATTTCTACCTAGTTTCCATATGAACCCATTTTGACAATCTGGTGCACAGTTTTGGTTGTTCTTTTGTTTTGATTTTTTTTTTTTTTTTTTGGTAGCTTTATACATATCTTGGCACTAACTTTCACTTATGTTCTCTCTTTTACTTCAAATCATATATTCAACTCCAAGAAGGCTCAATAACCATCTATTATTCCTATTTATTGTACTGATTCAGAATATCAGATATCCTGATTATGGGTTTTATTATAGACTAAATATATTTCCCAGTTCTTTGGCTATATTTATAAGTGCTGAAGAATTGGACTATGTAACTTGCATTAAAAATTGAAATTGATGTTTATACATCATTTTGATTACAACGCAGACTTTCCAGGACTTGTTCTTTTTTTATTATTATTATTTTTTTATTTTTTATTTTTTTACCTGCCATCCCTTTGTAGGTACAATTTTGGATGGAGTCATGGGAAAGAGAAGCTTGAATCTGGGAAGCTTGGTAAATTTGTCATATATTTCTTTTAAATTTCTTGTACAAGCACTTTGAGACAAACCCCTGTGGAAAGGCCTAAGGCTTTATAGATTTCTTCCCAGTTAGAGACAAAATTTTCAACGTGATGGGTGATTTTAGTTTTAATATCAGATATGCTTAAAGGCTCTTTCTATGCAAATCCAATATTGGATAGACCTACAACAGATGCATCTCTAATCGAAAGGTAAAGACAATGGAAATTTTTTTTTGCAGTACTGTACTTTAGCTTTGGTGTATGTATAAGGCATTGCTATATACGTCCACAAATACCAAAGTGGTTTATTAACATATCTTAAGTGTTAAGCCCATTTTATATCAAGATATGATGTTGCAGGTATCCATCATACTGTGGATCAAATATATGGCCTCATAGTGCGTTGCCAGAACTCGAACGAGGTATGTTCCCATGCCAAAATGGAGGTTGACTTTTTTTATTCATCATGAGAATGCACGATCGTATACCTTCAGGATTCATCAGTGTAAACTTCTGCGTTAGTCTTTTCATCGACGGTCCTGTAACATTTAACAAGGAAAAAAAAAATAAAGGAACATGATTATGTAAAGGATGTAAATGACTGCAAGGCAGCTACAGAATACTTATACAAAGGGAGTCTTGCAAGCATTTTTTATTAATTATGATAAGATAGCCAATTATATTAAGTTAAAGTTATTAATTTATTACCATGTCATTGCGGTAATTTGGGTTCCAGAATAAAATGTCCTTATGTTTTCATACTTAATGCTGGTCTGAGTGTTCATTTGTCCCTCCACTTTTATTGCTAACTATTTTACCATCAGTATAATGTCAAGTACGAATCGTTCTTGTCCCAAATACGTGTTCCGGGTGGTCTTACTTTGTTATTTCTCTTCTTGAGTATATTGATAGGTTGGGAACTTATGATATTTGTTATGTATCTTACTTCTAAGGTGTTTAAACTCTTAAATTTTTCTTTTATGATTAAATTATACTAAATCTTGTGCAGCCTTTAAAGCTCTTGGCCAGTTGATGTATGATGTTGGACTCATGTTGGCACATCACTGTGACCGGTATGGTAAGTTCTCATATGATAAATATTCTTATTTACCAAAGAATGTTAAAATTGTACTGTTTTGCTTGGCATTATGTTCGTTTTAGTTTGTTAAAACAGTTGAATCTGTCCATTAATGTATTTATCCTGACAAACAAAAGTATCAAGTTTAATCAATATCTTAGGATTTGCCAGGGAAATCCAAAGCAGGAACTTCAATATCCGCAAAAGATTTTCGTTGCATTTTTAGGAAAAAAATATTTGTATCCGCACTTCCATCATAAAATGAGTACTGATTACTGTGTTGTTGTGTATGATGAAGATATAATGTTTCAAAGCTTGACGTAGAAGATTTATATCTAAATCTCTATCTATATACATGTATCTTAAGAGCAAGTCAAAGTTCATATCTAAATCTCTATCTATTTACGTGTATCTTAAGAGCAAGTCAAAGATATTAGTCTTTTGTAAATTCAAACCCAACAAGTTGCCTGCTCTATCCTTTTTGTCATTTTATTCCTCTTACTTCTTTTGCTTAACTTACCATTTCAATTTTTATGTGCTCTCCATCAGTATCTAAGGTGATGAAAATGGGTGAGGATGAAGGCCTTGAAAATATACTTCTTCGCTCGCGGTGTCCTAAGGGGCGTCTGCTTTATTATTTTCCTACAGAACAGAGGTGATTGTGTTGATTCCATACTTACTAAAAAATATTCCAGAGCTGATTATCTAACAGCTGAAAGTTCCGCCTTTTTCTACTTATAATACTTGGGCTCGTTACTGTTTGTTAGCGCTCTTTTGGAAGTGCTGAAATATGATATGACCAAGTTCTCTTGGTAAAAAAATTTGGATTTTTCTGAGCCTTATTACTGTTTTGGTTGCATAGTTTTGTTATATGACATCTCAAGGAAGTAATAAATCTGATAAAGGCATGTCCTAAATGCATAACTAGAGGTTGTCATTGGCTGGAGATAGCATCTGTGATGCTGTATGAAGTTCTAAAATTGATGTCCAGAATAATTTTATGATGTTATACATTGTACGTGTTAGTGTGGAAGAGAGTGTTAATTTAATAACGTTGCTGATCTACTAATAAAGTTGTGGTCTAACAGCAGTTGAGCGGGTGTGGTTCTGTTCTTAGTAATAAATTTTGGAACGTAATTCGACACAGCAGATATATGTTTTGTTTACACTGAATGACCAGGCAACATTTTTAAGATTTCGATGCTCGTTGAAACTGTATTCAAGTACATAATATATACTGGATAAGATTGTTGTTTAAAGACAATGGAAAGTTTAGAAGAATTCGTGTACTTGTATGTAGCTGAAAATTTAATTGTACGAGTTTTTAGTGTAAATGTTTCTGTTCTAATTTTCTCTGTCCTTTTAACTTTTTCAATAATTCTCCCTCCTATTTTGAGGTTTTTGCCAAGAAAGAGAGCAAATAGAGAGAAGAAAGAACTGTTAGCATTACAGTATGGGCTTAGGATAATTGTTTAACTAGTTGAATATGACTTGCAGTAGTGATAACATCTCCATGTCGTCATGGTGTGGGTGGCATACAGACCATGGTTCGCTGACAGGTATCACTTTTTCTCCTCATATTATCAGATCTTTCATCTTGAGTTCAGGAGCGTAGTTTATAACTTTATGTTATTCATGCAAAGCACTATTCTTACTATCGTCGGTCATTATCATTACTCGGAAATTGAAGTTTGTATGTTATTATGCAGATTCGGTTATAGGTTTAGAAAATGCATAACTTTGAATATCTTGATTATCAGTATCGTAATGTCTAATTTGTTCTTCAATTCGTTATGTAGGTCTGACCTGTGGTATGTTTATGAGGGATGCTGTAGAAATACCTTGCCCTGATAGTGCTGCTGGTCTTTATATTAGAACACGAACTGATCAAATTGTCAAAGTACACTATCTTAAACTTGAAATTCTGGCAATGAAAGGCTTGATCGATGATAACTTTATTACATAACTAATCATCCATGATACCTTTTTTTTTTTTCCTTTTTTCTTCGGCTACAAAGTTTTCAGGTTTCATGCCACAAAGTTGTGTCTGTACACCTGTGTGTCTGGTCAAATCACTAGTTTGGTTTCATTGAATATTATTGTAAGAAGTTAGGAAGAGGAAAATGAATGATAAATCAAGCGTCATTAGTTGCATAGTAATCTTGTGTAATTGCGCCCTTCTTGATTTAATTAGAAAATAGTGTCACAAAGTTGCTACTTATAGAAAAGGTTTAAACTTTTTTAGTCTTCTCTCAAGTTGATTTTGGTTTCTTAATCACTTTTCATTCAGCCATCTCCTAATGAAAGCTTTCCTAATATTTTGCTTTGCATAAATTATAGTTAGAAGAATAATTGTTGTCTTTTTTCTTGTATCTTTTAGGTTGTCTATGGTGAAGATGAAATAGCATACCAAATTGGTGAAACCACTGAAATACTTTCGAGGGGTTATCTTTGTGCAACACCTCATTGCGTCCGGGTACTAACTCTTTGTCGAGTAATATGCATGTATTCGGATTACAGTACCGTATCAATCTACCCATCATCACAAAAAAAAAAAAAAAAAAAAAAAAGACACATATCAATCTAAGCAAGATGCAGAGCTTTTCTCTTGCTTCGATCATACTATTTGCTATGCATCTTTTCTTTTTATAAAGAAGTGAACAAATTGGCCAAATCCCTATCAAAGTAGTTGTTGTTGTTATTGTTTTTTTAAAAAAAAAAAAAAATACAATATTCGATATATTAAATAAAAGGCATTAGCAAAGCCTATCAAAGTCAAAGTCAGAGCGCATATTTATCTACTATCTAGAACCATTCTAATAAGGGCGCCTTTATGTTTAACTTTTCTTCCTTTTCGGGCGTCACTTACCTTTTCATCCAATAATGATGTCTAATTTCATTGTAGGCACCCAAAGGACAGGAGGCTTCTGGTCTTGAGCGGTCAACATTTGCATTATTTATGCAACCTGACTGGTTTGTGTTATTATTACCTGATTTATGCCACTGATGTGTATTGATATTTAGCATTAGTGGTTACTATTGTGATTAATTCACTTCTGATCAGCTATTCGATTTTGTGTGACTCTCATTGATTTTAACAGCTGGAAATCGTCAGTTAATTGCTAACAATTATACGAGTTTCGGCTTCTGACTTTTGATGCTTTTTTTTTAATAATATAAACAACTTTTTTGTTTTTTTGTTTTTGGTTGCAGGGAAGAAAAACTTAATTTTCCTGAGGAGGTACATATTCATAAAGAGGTATGTATAAAACAGTATAGTTTATGCTTGGGGATTCAATTATTAATGACTATTGCAATTTATAATAACTTTTCTTATGTTTCTACTCTCTTCCTGCCCCAGTTGATTTCATCTAGTGGTGCTCTTACTTTCGGAGAATATACGGAGAAGCTTCTTGACAAATATTATCACCTCAAAACTTAGGACCCCGTTGTTTTTTTTTTTTTTTTTTTCCCTCTCTCTCTACTTCTACCTATACCTACGAATAAGTTTGTTTATAGATTACGTGCTTAATAATTAATATATCTACTATCTAGACAGATCATCTTCTAATCTCAATAGGTGAGAACTTTTTTCGTAATTCATACATAAGTCGCGGCTCAATCTTTCCCTTATTTTCATGTTGTTCCCGCGTGTATAAATCAAGAGCATTGCAAAGTCACTACTTGGTGTTAATTTAACACGACAAGGGAAATGTTATTTACTATTACTTGTGATTTAATTAGGAGTTGATAATACCAGTGCCACCGAATTATACTCATTCGCCCATAGTAGTCCATGAATTTTTAACTTATATAATAATGTTCTAGAATTACGTAATTTTTAAAACAATAATCTGTTTAGAATTTAACATTTTGTGAAAAAAAAAAATAATAATCATTATTCTAATATTTGCAAAAGTCATTGGTAATTAATTTTAGAATTTTTTGGACAGTTATTTAGTCTAAAGAGCTAATGGTTACCGGAATTCAGCGACCTTTAGAGCCAATGACCCGAAAAATAAATAAATAAAAAAGACAGTTGGACGAAGAAGGGAGGAGAAAGCGCACAGTCCAATCTCGCTCTGATACGCCATTGATGATTTGGTGGGCGTTCCCGTTAGCCGACTTTTGCATTAACGTTTGTTTAATTTTGCTATAGAGTCAGATAGTGACAAGAGCAAGACGATACCAAACAAGTCGGCCAGAACTTTCCGTCTATATCTCGTTACGAGATTACCAAAAGCATCAATTCAATTCCACATTTTGATATATTCTCCCGAGAAGAATGAGGAAGGAGATTGGGGAGTTTCTGCTTTGCCCGCCAGCCTGCCTAGAAGGGCAACGGATAAAGAAAAACGTGGGTAGATAAGAAATAAAGATGCCACGTGGAAAGACGTGGAAGGGGGGGACTTGCGGTGGGCTGCACTCGCCTACGTTGTCCCCCACATGGATTCTTTAGCTCTCAACAGTCTTTATTATATGCTGTATTAGGCCCCACCTTTGACTCCTTTTTCTACTGCTACTTTGACTTTGTCATGTATTACGTTTGTCTCCAACCTTCCTCTTCGTAAAAAAAACACACACGCTAACAAAAACCCAACAATGCCAATCATTTATCTCCATCTTTTAAACTAATTTTCTGATTTCATAAATAAAATAGAAATAATAGGCACAATACAACAACTGGAAAATTAAATTTTGGTTTACAAAGTTTAACCGGAAAAATTTTAACTTATATGGAATTTGCAATGCAAAATACAAGATTTTTTTAAAAATAAAAATATTAATTAAAGAAATAAAAAAGGTTCCTAGGTTTGGCCTACACGTTTCTTTTCTAATTCAATTACTAAATATCACTCCTCACTACAAAATATGATAATGTGTATCAATAACTAATGCAATTGTAACACGTTTAAGGTACAACTCAATTTCCTCTCTTCAACTTTTGTTTGATTCTTAGATTATATTTATTTTTATGTCGACTCAACTCAATTAACAATATTATTACATTCGTGTGGTGCTTTAAAACTAATCTATTACAGTGCATTATAGTCCTATTTTTAGAAATTCGAAGCCGCATAATTCTTCCAACTGGTCAGCAGCACTTTTTTCTTTCTTTTTTTTTTTTGGTCGGTTTCACCTTTTGGCTTTTTCCTTTTCCAACTAAACCAATACTGTTAATTCTGCGCTAGTGACGCATTTTTCTTAATTGGAAGCAATAAATTAATAAATCAATCCAATTAACCAATCTTTATCCACTTGAATTTATTGTTATTTATTTAGAAAAAAATTTAAATTCTTCTCCCCTGGTCCGCTGAAAGTGAGAAAATTCTATGAGGTAGGTTTAGTAATAATTACTATTACTATTATTATTATTATTATTATTTTTTTCTGGAAATCAATAATAACAATAATAAGGTCGTTATTTGCGTGCAAAAGTAGATATCTAAAGAGAAACGACACCAAAACCAAAAGTGGGCCCCATGTTTTTGAGCTGAGAACCGAGGAGGGGAGGAGGAGGTTATCATTTGCCTACATAAACAAGATGCCCTCTCAAACCAAAACTAGCTCTGGTGTGTTTCAAAGCTCATATTAATCCCATACCAATCACCAACCAAATATTCTAAGTCTTAACCATAAAAATATGAAGATTTCGTACTACTTGAGTTCGAGTTCGGGTCAGAGGAGAGCTAGCCAGAAAAGGGGACTGAGAAAGCGGTGTATGCTAATGGTGAAGCAGCAGAAGACCCGGTTCTACATCCTTGGACGCTGCGTTTCGATGCTCCTTTGCTGGCACGATCACTCCATATCAGATTAGCCTCCTTTTTTTTTTTTTAATTATTATTACCGCTACACCCAAAGTTTTACTATGCTTTGGCCTCCTTTTGCGGTTTCACTTTGAAAAAAAAAAAAAAAAAAAAAAAAAAAAGGAGAGAGAGAGAGAGAGATTAGGTTAAAGCCAACAAAGGGATTTGTTCGATTTTCACCCAAAAGAATTAAGAGAAAAGCAGAGTATGAGTATGTATATATATATGTATGTGACATCTTTTTTGATCTAGTTTATAACATGGGTTTATTTTGGTGTTTGGGAACTGAGAAAATTTAATCCCTTTGAATGAAATTGCAGTATGCAATCTGATCAATCCATGAACACATTTTTTTTCCCTGATCAATTAAAGAAGAAAAAATGAAATTCAGAAGCTTTACTTGGGCTTTTTTTAATTTGGGTTCCTTAATTATATGTTTCGTTCTAATGCTTTTTTTTTTTTTACTTTTAATCAGGAAAAAAGAGAATAAGGAAGAAACAAAGGGAAAATATAAAGAATATCTCTTGTGTTGATTAAGAGTATTAGTCTCATTTCACAATTTAATTTGACTATATCAGATGCGATGAGTGAATTTGATTCATTTGATTTGGCTGGGATACATTTTAAATTTTTTAACAGGTTCGAAACTGATGTTTTTTTAAAATACGGACGAAGTCCTTCGGTTTTTTTTTTTTTTTTTTTTTTTTTGGTGGACTAAGGATAAGATGATGCGGCTCCAAAAAGTAGATGCAAAATCTGTTTTGGTTTTTGCAACTCTCCACTTATTTATGCTTATTGACTTACTGTTGCTTGTTTAGATTGGGATTGAGGAAAGAATGAGCCACTAGTATAAAATATAGGTGGTGAGGTAGATTACCTCGAATTTGTTTACACAAGACAACGACAACCACGTGCTCCAACGTTCGTGTACAAACAGTATATGACAACAATGGTAGCTTGCGGGAAAGTGTTGAAAAACCCAGGCACAGTATCCTTGTAAATCCAAAGTGAATTAACTGCATATAAAAACACAAATATTTCATGTACCTCAAAGACCTATAAATACACACTCGTTATTTTCACTAATCTAAAAACTGAATGAACTCATAATTATGTCTTTCGTTTTAATTATTCCGAAAACTCCAAAAGTGCCCTTTCTTCAAGGTTTCATTGTTGCTCTCTCAAGTATTCTCTCGGGTTCATAATGTGTCTCATATATGATTTTCTATAAGATGTATCTTCAAGATATTAAAAACTAAATCTAAATTATATTTGGTCTGTGAATAAAATAGATATGATATTCTATTATTTGGACGATTTAGTGTTGCGAATTTTATAATTGCTAAGTGCACGTATCGAACAAGTTATACAGTAATAAGTTAAGTATCGTCTCTATAGGAATTGCTTACCAAGTTATTTGTAAACTCTAAATGTTAAACTAGATAGTTTTAAGGGATAAGAAACAGAGATTTGCAAGTAAATGGTAAAAACTAAAGAATGCTGATGAAAATGTAAATACCAAACAAAAGATAACACGAAGTATCAATTAAATGTCAACCAGTGGTGGGTTTAAATTGGGATTATTGAACCCTCCTCAGTTGCAAATCTGGGTTCAATTGCTATATCAACGCTTATAGCAAAATCACTCCAGTAAACCGAAAATTCAATCAGCACATAATAATCTTCCGAATTTATTATGTTTTAAGTTTTTCAAACCAAATTTAACATATTCTTATGCTAACCCAGCTTTCAAAACACCATTTATAGCATCAATTTTCATTGGGTTATACATTACAATAATATATTCCTATACTATTACTAATTCAAAGATTTATTAAGGAGATGATTGAAACATACATCATTCAAGCTAGATCCAATTAAAATTAACCTTTCTAGCTTTAATCCTAATTTATTTATCCTAAATATTGGTGGCCAAGTAATAATAGTAAGCTTACTTGAATGAACTAGAGAAAATTTCCAAAAATATCAAAACAATATTTAATCAATCATTATAACCTTAGATTCATCATAATCCTAGCTAAAAAAAACTTAACTCATGTTCTAGGGCTCAAAAATCATCAGCCCAAAGTATTCCATAGATTACAAAAAATCCAAAAAAAGAAAAGAAATTAAATACAAAGAAGATTTAAAAAGGTAAGGAAAAGTCTAGTTGGATAATGGTAATTGGAGCTCCCTACTACTAGTACTCCCTCTCCTTTACCCTTTCTTCTCTGTATTATCCTCCTCTCTTTCTTTCCTTTTCCGTATTTTGCTCCCCGCTCAGCCGCCACCACCTTCTTCCTACAGTACACTTTCCTTTTATATTAGAGTAGGTAAGGTACCCTAACACACGTGTCAGCCAAATATGGAGTAAAGACCACTTTTGCTTCATTTTCTCTCAGCTAGTATTTAATATTAGCTATTAGCACCAGCTGTACGTAAAAGCTAGTATTTAATATTAGCTGTTAGCATCAGCTGTACGTAAAAGATTCCAGCTAGGAAAAGAATTCTCCTGTTCAGTATTGCTCCGACATGTTACTACAGCAAAGTTATTTCTAGCTGTGACTTAAGTTCAGCATTCTTTCAAAAATACTGCTATTTAAATTCATCAAAATTCAAGTCTTAATTTCAGTATTTTCTACTATAAATTAACAGGAATAAAATAGATATTGACTATATTAGATTTTAAACATCAGAAATACTACAGACCAAAATAAAATAAGGAAAAATACTTAAACTAGACAATTTTATCCTTTAAAACAGCTACTGTAAAACTAAAAAACATACCAAATAACTCTATTTTTATAAAGTTATCACATAGTAAAATAGAATGGAATAAATATTGTATTGACTAAGAGACATAGAACTTCAGATGTCTTAATGAGACAAAAAAAAGAAAATGAGATTTTAAAGATATTGATAACATATAGAATCATAATTCTGCACTTGTTTTTAGGCGAAATAACTTTGCCACCCACCGAGTGTTAGAATTATGATTTCAAAGAAATCACTATTTCTGTTTAAATATTAAACTAAACAATGGAATGAGAATGATGATTCCATTCTGAAGTTGAATCTACCAAATCAAACATACCAATGATTAACGCCAATTAATTATTTAAATTCATAGCTTATATCAAATACTCACATAACTGTATAGCACCATGGTCATTTGTAAGAGTTGTTATATGTTGATGAGAGAGAGAGCGAGAGAACCTAGCAAAATTGTTTTGGAGAAATTCGACTATATGTGATTTTCTGGTTAGGGTTTATTGAAAATTGTGACCTAAGTTTAAAGTAGAAAAATGTCTTGCATGTAGGTAACTCTAGAAGTCAATTACCTAGTAACATCATTGATGTTGGGTGCAAGGATACAATGATGACTCTAATAATCACTCAGTACGTGATTGGTTATTAACTAGGGTGGTTAACTTTATTTGGAGTCGATAAGTTTGATTGTTGGCCCTAAATTTTTCAATACTTAGAAAAAAATTGGAGATATCAACCCCTTCCTCAGAATATTGAATTTGTCTAAATTCTTAATTTCTTAATTTTTATTATTTTTTTAATGAAAGTTGTTCTTACTTCTTACATAACATAATTTACCTAGATGTGGATACGTTATTCGACTAGGGAAATGGGGAATGGAACTCGATTACCCTTTTTCGAAGATGAATCTATATAGATCTTGTAACAAATATGTTTTAATTGGCTTATTCTTTGAGAGAGATAATTTACTGTGGACAAAAGACCATAATAGTTGTTTGAGTCCTAAATCCCCAAATTGGGTATTGAATAGAGTGGTAGATATGGTAAGCTACCACCAAGGGCAAGTAGATATGGGAAGTTGCTTTGGAGGTCTAGAGGTCTAGTCTGATGGAAAGACATAATTATTAAGCTGTTTCTTTGGAAATCGGGTATATGATAATTAACAATAAGAGCAAATCTAGGTACGCGCATCAACATAAACAACGTCGATCAATTGCCTGCTTTGTAATGCTTTGGTAGAATTCGAAGTCCACTTGTTCATCACTTGTCCCTTTGCGAAAGCTTCTAGTTTCATGGCCGGTGGGGACTTTTTTGGATGGGATTGACATTCTCGAACATTATTAGATACTTGATTCTTAATCCCTCCATTAACTTTACGAGTAGAGTGAATTCAAAGGAAAGTACTAGAGGTCTTGGTGCTATATATTATTCTCGACAACATTAGGAGAACCTGCAACTTTCTTTTTTTGGAGGTAAGACACCTGACCCGATTGTTGTCATTCAACGTGTCTCCACCATGCTCGGAGAAATACATTGTTTCTTTTGGAGAATAGAAAAGGTATAGAGATATATAGCTAGTGCTTCGGTCCCCTTCAATAAAACGAATAAGTGGTCCACACCTGCCCTTTAATTCATTAAGATCAATATAGATGTTGTTTTGGTCGGGAAACGTGCAAAGATTATTTTTCTCTCATTAGAAGATAACTCTTTAGGGTGTTCTCCTTGTTTTTTGTTTTTCTTGAAAAATCATGTAATTTGTATATTTGTTATTAGTCGTATTTGTAATTTATTTTTCATCTTATTTTTTTTAAAGAGTTTGAAGTTATAATCCTTATACTTAAATTGTAATTTAAAGATTTTTGTTTTAATTAATGATTTTTTTTTAGGAGTCCGTTTATATATTAAAAAAAAATAGTACATGGAGGAGTGACAATAAAACCGCAAAAATAAAAGTCATTATATATGAAAAGATCGGAAAAAGAGTTCATTTGGAAGCAAAAATAGGACTAACGAATTATTTGATTATTTTTTGGTCCAAAACTTAATATATAACCAATAACCGAGCTTGGATTTATAATTAAATGTCTAATACACTTAATAATAAAATTTAAAATGTAATATATTCTATAATTGATTGTTTTTAAAAGATAGACATTTAATTATAACTTTTAAAACATAGAAGTAGACTTAAATTAATTTAAAAAATTGGTCATAGCATAATTTTCTCGCGAAAAAATACTGCCTTGCGGGGTCTGTACTTAACCCAAAGGCCGATAAGGGTAAACCCAAATAAAACGAACCCAGCCCACTGCAGCCCAAGAAGGCCCGAACACGAACGACAACGCGTCGACGGCAAAAGCGGACGTTCGATTCGAGTTCTCCCGATTCCGCCATCGTCATTGCTTAAACCCTAATACTCTAATACTGTCTCTATCTCTATCTCTGTCTCTATCTCCAGTAATAGCTTCTCCTCATGCCTGCAATGTTGGACCAAAGCAAATTTGACGTGATTTTGAACTTGTGGGCACTTCGAATCCCTCGCCAACTCTGCAAAGTTGCCACTCGAATTCTAGGCGGGTTCGTCTGTTTTTCTTATCCTGTTTGAATTTTATAATATATATATATATATATATATAAATATATAATTGTTAGTTTTTGACATTTTGTTTTCCAGCTATTTGCTTGATAAGCCTCGAATTAAGCCTATTACTGAAGACCCAACTTGTGAAAAGAGCCGTTACATGATATTGTCTGAAAGGGTCCAAAATTATGGTGAGAGAATTTTGAAATCGTATTTTTTATAATGTTTGTTGAAACTAAATAGTGATATGAAGATGTGTTTTAGTCTGTACGTACTAGCTTGACTTTTCTTAAGAGATAGATGATCTATAACAATACTTGAGCTCTTGTAGCCTCTTGGTACACTTGGTAGTTGTGTGGGTCTATGTTAATGGATACCGATAATTGTGTGTCTTTAGTTGCTGAATGTATATTCACAAATGCTCACTCACGCCTGATTCTAAATCAGTTGGGGTCGTTGTAGATACATGTGAAGCTTGACTTGTGACTATTTGTTATCTATTACTTTATGGGGATTATCTAAGAACACCATGCTTATGAAAAAACGAGTAATACCATTCTCGAGGTTGTTAGTTCTTTCTGTCGTGACAAAATTATCGACATTTTCTTTTTTAATAATGCTATATGGTGCATGTAGATTATTGTTTGGCATGACTTGCTTATGTCTTACAGAATAAAAATGTTTGGTTTTGAGGCAGATCTATCGGATATTCCTAACGACAAACTTGACGAGCTGAGGGAATTATGCAAGATTGATGTAGTTCCCTATGCGTTGACTCTTGGATACCCATATTGGGGTGCAGGTTAGTAATGGTGATACTCATTGGATTTCTTTTGGACTTGTAATTGCCACAGAGTATAAGGAAGATCAGTTTGGCATTTAGTTTTATAAATTTTGTAATATTCTTTTCTCCTTAAGCTTGATTCTTTTGCGGACATGTCCCTACTGGTAAAGAAGAGGGAAAAAAATGTTTCTTTTTGTTACATATACAAATATGAACCACACGTATGTAGGAAGATTAGACATCCTTGGAATTTTAAACTCGGAATCTGGATGTAACTAAGAGACTATGGCTACAAACGCCAATCATATATTTTTTTTGTGAAGACTTTTGGTTGCAAGTTTTGGGAATTGGGAAAATGGCCGTAGTGAGGCAAAATCCTTGGTAAAGAGAGATGAGAAGGAAACTCCATTATGCATTTATTCCTACTGATTAACCAAGTGGATACTGTGAGCTGCTTTTCTGCTTTGGAATTATCTCTCTCCACTTAAGTTTGTTTAAAGAGTGGGTCTGTTTGATATTGATATTCTGAAGGCATAAAGTTTAAGTTGGGCTATTTCAGATGCATGGTGCATTTTTAGTATGCATAAAGATGTTAAGAGGCTTTCCAATTTCTATTACCTAGTAATTTGATAAATGATCGACTTATTATTGATTATTTCATTTGCAGATCATATATTGAAGCAGATACTGCCTCCTGGAGCTGAGGTTCCTTCATCTTTCGAAACAATAGTTAAGTATTCAAGTCAAAGTCCTACTTCACTTTTTATTCTTGCCTCCTAGATCTTCTTTCCATGTTTGCTCTTATAAGAACATATTGGCAGCTTCTTGCATTTCTCATTTCCGTCTGTTTATATGTAGCCTAGCAATCAAATCTTACAAGTTACTGAAGTCAACTTGAGTTATACTCTAGCAGTTGCACTTAATTTTTTTTATTCTTTAATGTATAAGTATTATCAATTTTATTTTATTTGTATGTGGAATAGCCAAGTCATTTTTGTTGCTTGGTACTTTTGCAGGTCACATTGCCCATCTGAATATACATGATGAATTACTTCCCTTTAAGGATGTTATAGCAAAAGTTATATATGATGTATGTTCCAGTTACGTTTGACCTTTCAAACTTTCTTTTTTCTTCTTCTGATAATCAAGACTCTCCGTTGAATAACCTCCGAAACAGAGACAAACAGACAAAACAAGGATTACAGCCACATCTACAAAGATAACAAAAACAAACTACTAGGATGCAGTTTTGTTTGTTAGTGATAGAGCTTTCTCCCTTCCAATTGTTTCTGACAAGTCCATGTTGGTCCGGGAACAACATTTCCATGTATCTCTTTGTTACTACAAGAGTGACAACCCAGCATTTTGATACAAGAATCTGTGTTTAGTATTGGCCTCATTCTCTGCAATTTGAAGAGGAGTCAATTAAACCAAGAGTTTGTCTCTTTTTTCTTCTTTCATCCTTTGGGTCATGAGCTCATAGTTGAGCATCCCTTCACTGTGCATAAAGTGAGTTTGACTACTTTTTTTTCCCTCAAATAATGGTTCAATTTTCATATTTATATTGGCAGAAAAATTATCCGAGAATCAAAACTATTGTTAATAAAGTTGGGACAATCACAAATGAGTTCCGTGTGCCCAAATTTGAAGTTCTAGCAGGAGAGAATGATATGGTCACAGAAGTGAAACAATATGGATCGACTTTCAAGCTTGATTATGGTTTGGTATATTGGAATTCGAGATTGGAACATGAACACAGTAGGTTGGTTTCTCAGTTTCAAGCAGGGCAGATCATTTGTGACATGTTTGCTGGCATTGGACCTTTTGCCATTCCCGCAGCGCAGAAAGGATGCATAGTTTTTGCAAATGACTTAAATCCAGATAGTGTTCGTTATCTGAAGATTAATGCTGAAGTTAACAAGGTTGATGATTTTCTTCGTCCATACAATACTGATGCAAGAGAATTCATTTCTCAAATGTTGACAGTACCTGAACATGAGATAGAAGTGAACAACACCAACTCTACCCCGGAATCAAGTGAACAGCGACAACAGGACATGATAATCAATCGGGAATCTAAATCAGAAGACAGCAGTCTAACTGGTAATACATTGTGTGTATATGTAACCTTCTGGTAAGAAAAACATATAAGAGCACATGTCAACTAAATTTTCTCTGTTTCCTTTAGTTGAGGTGAAAGAAGTACCAGATGGCATTATGAATAAACTCGAGAGTGTAGAAGGCTCAGGTAGGAATGCAGATGCATCTTTAGCTTCAGTTAAAAGACCTTCAGATGATTGTCAGGCAGGTACGGATAGTACAAATAGGAATTTGACTATTCCCGAATTTGGCGTGTTTCTTAACATTTTCTTGGCTGTATTTCTGAATTCAAAGAGTTGTCTACTGCTGGAGTTTGTTGCCTATCCTATTATTGTTTTCTTGGCCGGAAAAAAAAAATGGAAACTGAATTTACAACCATCTTATCTATAATATCTTTTTAATTTTCTTCCTTTGAATTGCTCTCTGCAGAGAATGGAAGCACTTATGGCACTAATCCTTCTCTTGCTGGAAGGAAAAAAGGAAGCAAGAATAAGAGAATGCGAAGCTCAGAGGCTGCTGGTGTTAAGACTTGGGAGCATGTGGATCATGTTATAATGAATCTACCTGCTTCTGCTCTTCAATTTTTAGGTACAGATGTTCTGCACTATGTATCCTTCATCTTGTGGATTACTTAAATTGTTAAATTTTTATTTTGCAAACTTGAAATATGGTTGGAGTAGTATGAAAGTTAACCTTTTATTGTTTTCATCTTTTATTTTTGTTTTTGTCATCAGATACGTTTAGGGGCAGAATCCAGAGGAAATATTGGAAGGGGGCTCTTCCTTGGATTCACTGCTATTGCTTTATGCGGGCTAATGAAACCCAAGAATATGTTATTTCAGTAAGTTATCCCATGAATATACTGGCATGTCAGTGGCTGACTTTGTTTAGGGGGATAAGAAAAATCTGTTAAAATTTCATCAAGAATTTGATATATGGCCTATGTAGCATTTGGCCTTTTTTATTCACGTTATGTAAGAACCCATTTCGTCATTCCATGATGCTTTCATCATTGCTTTGGTGTGAATTGCTTTTCTAACTATTGCGCAGGAGGCTGAGGCTGCCTTAGGTGCCTGTATACAAGACCCGATGTTTCATAGGGTCAGGGATGTTGCTCCAAACAAGGTACCACCATTTGGATAACATTTTCTTTTGTTTCTTTCCCTTTTTTTTTTATATTTTTTTTTTATACCTTGGCGCTTGCCCGGATGCTTAATGGTCGTTCTTTTTGGCCTTTATCATGCAGGCAATGTTTTGCTTAAGCTTCAGGCTGCCAGAATCATGTTTTTGTGAAAATGTCTCCAACACGGGATGAATAAGCATTCCCGGATCTCCTTTACTTGGCAGAACTGGTTTGAGGGATTTTTTTTATTTTTTTTTTTCTGTGCACCAGCTCTAAAGTGACATGTTTATATTTCTAATCTAGCCAGCGAACAAATAGGAGCAAAAAAACAAACAAGAAATATCGACGGTTGTCTAAGTTTCTCCCATAATATTTTTGTTCAATGGTGGTTGGAAAAATGAAAAGGGAATTGGTTTTCTGGTCCACATATATATTTTATTTAATTTTTAAACTTGTTTGAAAGATTTTACTGTGAAAGGAAAAGTATGAATGGACTAGTGTTTAGCATTGAATATTTTCTATTTTGTCAATGCATTCTAAAGTGCTCATATCTGTCCAGCTAAACAAACAATATTAGTTTGTATTTAAAGCAATTATAATAAATCCTACCCCGATTTAATGTCTTTCTCTGTTTTTAATATGCGGTTTGTATATTCCCCCTATTTAAAAAAGAGAATAATTGCTAAAAAGTTTTGTTTCATGTTTCCTGACCTTGTTTTAACAAGGAAATTACTCTTTGAGTTTCATTTAACTACGTTATTATCAGTTAAAAATTAGAGACTTGTTCCATTCACATCTCTTTAGAAAACCTTTGAGTTGAACAATATAGTTTTTCGTGGTTAATAATTTGGAATAATTTTACCCCCAAATATAGAGACAGAAATATTTGTGCATAGTAGGGCTCATGCTTTAAGAAACATCATAGCCAAAATCTGAGTTGATTCCAACTTCTCTTAAAAGGTTGTTGAACTCCAATTTATTATATTATTGAGCAATGATATACATTTCAATTAGATTAAAAAAATGTATTTATACGTCATATTCTCATTCGTGATTATTAATTTTCATCAGTGCTAATTAATTTAGTGAGATTTTTAATTATTAATTTTTCACAGTTGTCAATAAAAAATTATTAATAGGTGTTTTTTTTGTTTTTTGTTTTTCTTTTTTTTAACCCAATGGTAGAAAAGAAATTTTGCTATATTTACGGTTTTATGCCTCCGCAGGAACAATTTCACATTGCTTGGCACACATTCAGAATAAATTTCTACGAAGCAGGAAAAGCTTAATTTGAAAGTTAGCAATTCCTTACAATAGTGGATTTTTTTTTTTTTCTTCCAAGTATTACAAACTGCACCTATCATCCTTTTTCTTTGGAATGCACTATTTCATTCAACGTTTGCTACCTTTTGTGACTATTTTAGATGTTTATTAGCTTCGGAAAGTATAGTGTCGAGTAAAAGCATCAACTTTTACTAAAAAACAAAAGCGCAGAAATAATTAGAAAATGTAAAGTAACACGTAAATTTTGGCTGGAAAAGCATTTGGATCAGTTTTTCCTAGCTAAAGTGGAAAAGGCCAATTTGATGGATTCGCTTTTTAGTCTAAAAATATAGTCGATGGATTTTCAAGTCAAGTAAATGATATAGTCTTCACCACCTTTGCTCTTTTGTCTAGTTTATGTAAATCTAAATGTCTAGTCTATGTAACTAAACTCGTATTCTTAATCCTCATTTTTTTTCACTAACGAGTAACTGGATGTCACGTTATTTAAGATTTTAAACTATATAATCACTTTTGTAACTTTATCATCTCTAAACTCTAATTGATATTGTGATACATGTCATTAATTAATCAATTGTTGAACATGAATTGGTAATACTAAAATTAGACACACATTTGAATTCCTAAATCTACTTTTCTTTGTTTCTTTTTTGCCTTAACTAATTAAAAGAAACTCATTACCACAATGCATATAACATTGTCTTTTTTCCCCCTCAGGTGGCAAAAGGAATGGCATATAGTTGGGTACCATAACTGAATAACTAAATTAAGGAACGAATCTTCCCTTTTTACGCTTTATTTATTTATTTGTGTACTCAAACCAAAAAAAAAATATATGTAATTGAATTAAAAAACAAAATCCCACCAACAAAGTGGGATTTCTCACCTTCCCCATGAAGGTTCCATACGACTTTTCATGCTTATAAATTTGAAGCAGAGCAACCGAATTCTTTCCCCTTTCCCTCTCTCTCTCTCTCTCTCTCTCTCTCTCTCTCCTTTCAAATCATTGGAGCTATCAAAATTTGAGTCTCAATCTTTCTTCAAGAAAGATTTTATTACATATTCTTTATTTTTTTAACAAAACCCATTTAAAGATTTTGACTAAAATGTCACGAGAAAGACTAGTCAGTCTAACCTTTATAGTTCATGTTGTTGTTTTCATGGCCATGGTCTCCACTGGTTCAGGGGTTGGAGTGAACTGGGGGACCTTGGCTACTAACCAAATCCCACCAAGGAAGGTGGTTCGAATGCTCAAGGAAAATGGGTTCACGAAACTTAAGCTGTTCGAGGCAGATGAGTGGATTTTGGCTGCTCTAATAGGGACTCGTATTGAGGTCATGGTGGCCATACCCAATAAATTGTTGGAAGAGATGAGTCGGGATCCCAAGGCTGCGGCTTCTTGGGTTGAAGCCAATGTCACCAGTTACTTGTACACTGGTGGAGTCAATATCAAGTTTAGTAACATTATTTTCTCATTAATACATTTATATACATATATATATATAAATATTATACGGCCTTCCATATTTTGTGTTTGTGTTCATAAAGTGTTCTACTAATTTTCAGTCTGATCAAAACCCTCCTCTTTAAAACCCCAGATGGTGATTGTGTTTATGTGATTGGTTTTCCCATCATTTCCCATTTGAGATTGGTATTTTGAGTCTGATTTTTTCGTTATTTGTTTTCACTCTAAAATCTTGGAATTAGATCACCAAACCCCTAATTATGCCTTGTTTTCCAAAACCAATTCCTTTTTTGGGTTTCTTTTTACTGTTTGAGGACCTTTCATGTCTAAGAGTCATTTTCTAGAACGTTTATCATTGGGTTTTGTGGCATGGTGGGAGTTCACTCCGTGCGTCTCTATGGGAATATTCAGTCTCTTTTTGAGACATTGACCCTAATATTGGTGGTACGACTCTATGCTTTTTGGATAAGCAAAATGCAAAGAAAGGACTAGCATTATATATAATTACTTCTACTTGATAAAACAAATGAGTTTGAAGAGAGTTTTTTACCTCAATCTCTCTCAACTAGCTCTATTACAAATTTGTGTAAAGAGTTTGCTCTTTGTTAATCAGCACTAAAATTGTTCTGGCAATTGGTGCTTTCAGGTACGTTGCTGTAGGAAATGAACCATTCCTTGAAGCGTATAAGGGAGCTTATCTGCACACGACTTTGCCAGCCCTTATGAACATTCAGCAAGCTCTAAATGATCAAGGCGTTGGGGGGAGGGTCAAAGCCACTGTCCCTCTCAATGCAGACATCTACTACTCCCCTGTTGCGAACCCAGTTCCATCCGCTGGTGATTTCCGCCCCGAAATCCGAGACACCACAATTGAGTTAATCCAGTACCTCCAAGTCAATGAAGCTCCCTTCACTGTCAATATCTACCCTTTCCTTAGTCTCTATGGTGATGACTACTTCCCCATGGACTTTGCTTTCTTTGATGGGAAAAATATCAAGCCCCTTAAGGATGGTGATCGAGTGTACACCAACGTGTTTGATGCAAATTTCGACACCCTTGTTGCGGCCTTAAACAAAGCCGGTTTCCCTGACATGAAGATCATAGTTGGAGAAGTTGGTTGGCCAACTGATGGTGACAAAAATGCCAACATCCGAAATGCGAAGAGGTTCAATCAGGGAATGCTGCAGCATGCCTTGAGTGGGAATGGGACTCCTGCTCGGAACGGCAAGATTGATATCTATCTGTTTAGTCTTATTGATGAGAATGCCAAGAGTGTTGAGCCTGGGAACTTTGAGAGGCACTGGGGGATATTTGAGTACGATGGGAAGCCAAAATATGAGCTCGACTTATCTGGGTCAAAGAAAAATAAAGGCTTGGTGGCTGTGGATGGAGTGAAATATATGCTCAAAAGGTGGTGTGTTATGAACCCAGATGCCAAATACTTGGATGATCTGCCTGAGAAAATTGATTATGCTTGTAGCTTATCAGATTGTACTGCTTTAGGTTATGGTTCTTCTTGTAACAATTTGAGTGTCGGAGGGAATGCTTCTTATGCTTTCAACATGTATTATCAGGTCAATGGCCAGAACAGCTGGACCTGTGATTTCTCTGGTTTGGCTGTTGTGACAGATGAGGACCCTTCTGTTGGGGACTGCCACTACCCTGTGATGATTGCTTATAGTTCATCATTGCAAAGGGGACGGTCAGACTTGGTCATGGGAATTGTTGGTGTATTAACTTTGTTAATGATTTTGTTATGATATTGAAAAGCTTTAGGAAGAAAGATATTGAGTTGAGTCCAATAATAGTGGAAGAATGCATTGTGCTTTGTGTAAGTAGCCTTAATTTGCTAGGTTGTCTCATAAGTTAGATTGCATTTAGGAAAGAATTTTTGGTTCTTAGGTTTTGCCATTAAAGTTAGAAAGTTTCGTTGTTCAATTATGTAATGTAGTGCATTCTTATAAGGCATATTCAATTAAATATTCGCAACATTTTACATTGCCTCATGAAAATTCACATACTTGGAACTTTGGGAAAAGTGGGACCGGAAAAGACCTTGCTATTCATTTTATGCTTTCAATCCCTAGGGCCAGTGCTGAACTGATGGAAAGAATAGAATTTGGAATTTGCATATAAAATTTGGTAAAGAATATTTTTGTTTAAAGGGAGATTGATAGATTTCTTCATTTCATAAGTGAAAATGCTTCCTTTATTTATTATTATTTTTTGGGTCAAAGAAGTGTGGCAATGCTATGTCTATTAGAAGATTTATTTAGTTTTTCCAAAGTAAAACAAATTGGCTGTCTTGCATTACATGCAATGCAATCCTAGTAGTTGTATAGTATATTATGACATATAATGTACACAAATCAGTAAATGTCAGTGTATAAACGTCTACCAGCGCTATACAGCATGGGTCTAAACAATTACATAGAGAATGTAATAAATATAGGATTGCATTTCTTAAGAGGGTAATAACAAAAGTAACAGTACTTCGAGAATTTTCTTAAACCTCCCATTGGCATACTATGAAGGGGATTTTCTCCATTTTTGGTACGGGTTAATGTTACCTAGGGTCCCCAATTATTCCCTAATGCATCACTTAGGTCTTCAATTTTTTTTTTTTTTAGCATTTAACTCCCGAACCTAATGATTTTTGTAACAATTAAGTCCTTTTAACCAATTCTGTCAAAAAAAAAAAAAAAACCGTGAACTGTCATATGTCACATGTTGAGCATACATTCCTTTTTGTAAGGGTATTTGGTAAACTTTGGACATTTAAAAAAATTATCCAAAATTTTAAAGTAAAAAAAACCAAAAAAGTTTTAATTAAATAAATAAATAGTAGTTAACAATATTAGAAGAAAACTGGAACTGCTTGGTGGGTTCTTCAATGTTTCATTTAATGCATCTGTGGAAAAGGGAAACCAACGAAAATAGATAAATTCAACACAGGAAATCTAGCGAAATTGATTGAATGCTCCATCAATATTCTCTATCATTTCAAAAGGGTTGCTCCATGTATCTCCTTGAGAAATCAAGGCTATAATGGTGTTTTAATTCCCTTCTTTCTATTGTTAGAAGTAGGACTGATCTTTCCCCTTTGCATCAAAGAAGACATTGCACTATATGATATGTTCAAATAACGGGTATTTTATTTTTTTTAAAAAAAAGAAGAAAAAAAAAACGTAACAATAAATCCTGTTCATAACCCAGAATGATATGCAAGTCTTGCTTGGATTTTATTATTATTATTATACTGGTTTCGTTTGAACGGAGCATTAAACTCTTTTTCTCTTTAGAAATTTTTATAAGAGATATTATCATTTTTTATCTTATATTTTGATATATTGTTTAAATTATACCTTGTGTTTTGGTTATTATCAATATTAACTCTTAGATTTGAAATTTGTTACAAATTTATACCCTGATATCATTTTAGAGTAGTTAATTTATAAATATGTTGTTAAGAGATATGATCATTTTTTTTTACCTGTATTTTGACATATTGTTTAAATTATACCTTGTGTTTTGGTTGTTATCAACATTAACCTTTAGATTTGAAATTTGTCACAAATTTATACCCTGACACTATTTTAGAGTAGTTAATTTATAAATATATTGTTAACAAAATTTAAAATAAAATGTATAAAAATTGATCTGAGAATAACTTTATTAAATCATATTGATAAATTAATTGCTCTACATTAGTATCAGGATATAAATTTGTAACAGATTTAAATTTAAGAGTTAATATTGATAATAACCAAAACACAATGTATAAATTAGATAAAGTATCAAAATACAAAGTATAAAAATGATATTATCCATTTTTATAATATAATTTAGTGAGAAAATTGGGATATATGGGATTTAGCAAAATATTCACGGCTTATTTCTCCGATTTAGAACTTAATTAAAGAGTAAAAAATCCACTAAAGAAACCATAAGTTTACAAGAAAATTCAAGCTTTTACTGAATTATCGGTTTAAAAAAATAATTAAAATAGTGTAATAGACTCAAAACTAAGAAAGTAGAAAAACGCACTACCTAATTACTTGGGACATCTACATAAAACGCAAGAAGGTATGAGCAACACTTTGAGACATCTTACAAGTTCTTTCTACGGTTTGATCCAAAAAATGGTGTAACTATTGTCACCGATGCCAAAGATAGGGTCCTTATTCATACAGGAGGTTATGGGTTTCAAGGAGAACAGATTGTTAGGCTTTCTTTCTTTGATCTAAATTCCATATAATACCCCTGGAGGATGTTTTTTTTTTTTTTTTGAAAGGAACCCGGTGTGGGTGTTAGAATAGATTAAAAGGAAACAATGGGGTTTGAGTCTTCCTCAAGGTGCTTTGAGAGCCAGAAATGATACTCCTGAAACCAAACGAAGTCATCGATGTTAGAAACAGACCATTTTGCTGCTACATGAGTGACTTTATTACAAGATCTAGGAATATGAGATATAATGTTACAAGGCATCGAGGCTAAAAAATTCTGAACATCATGGATGACGACACTTATTTCGGCCAAAGAATGTGAGCCACTGATGATCAGTCTGACTACATTTGAAGTATTAGATTCAATGAGAAGAGATTGAAGCCCGTAGTCTCTGGCAATTTTTAAGCCTTTGCGGATCGCCATGGCTTCTGCAATCTCAACTGAGCAGCCGAGTGATGGAGCTGCTAAAGACTATTTTCACTTCTCCTTCATGATCTCAGACAACCCCTTCGAGACCCACACAACCTCTTTCCTTTGACATTGCTGCATCTGTATTGAGTTTAAAGAAAAGGGAGGAGGGCCGAGACCAATTGTAGGATTGAGCTAGTCTGGTAGTCATGGGAAGGGAGTTAAGCTCCCTGAATTATTTCCACTTCTCTTAGGCCTGAGAAGTCATGATGTGCACTAGTACCCCTCGTTTGTTGTGGATCCAAGCATTTCTATAATACTACAGGAGCCAGGTGTGCCATACAAGGGGTTTAAAGGCTTCAGTACTCCCAGTCTTGTCTCGAAGAGTCAGCATGTTCACAACAAAATTGGGTCCTGTAGGGTCTCAAGCTTCTATCATAATGGGTTGGAGCGCCACATAGCTTTAGTGACTTGGCAGTGAAAGAGGGCATGGGATGTAGTTTCCACCTCAGTTAAACACCACGGACATCTATCATTGATTGGTACCCATCTAGCGATAAGATTACAGTTTGTTGGGAGGCAGTCCTGGCATGACTTCCATAAGAAGACTTTGATTTTGTTGGAGCTTCCAGAGGCAACTAACCATGATGAAAGTTTATGAGAAGAGCTAGCTGAATTTGAGTATTTAAGAAAGTGGGCTAGTTTATAGCCACTTTTCACTGAGTAACATCCCATTTTATCAAAATGCCAGAAGAGCTTATCATTCAAGGATCCACTGCCAAGAGGAAATTTTGAAATTAAATTAGCATCCAGGGGGAGAAATTGGTCTTGGATCAGGGAGATATTCCATTGAGAATTTTTGTCGATAAGGATTTACACTGTACTATCTTCCGGTAATGAGGGTGGAAAGATGATCTTAAAAGTGTATGGATGGGGTACCCACTTGTCATGGTATATCCTAATTTGATGACCATTTCCGATCCTCCAACAGAGTCCATGGTCTAGGAGTTCCTTGCCCCAGCAAATGCTTTTCCAAGTGAAGGAGGGTGAACGTCATTTTTTTGCATTCCGAATGGTACCATTTCTGAAGTAATGAGCTTTAATCACCTGCGTCAGTAAGGAATCTGGATTTTGGATTATGCGCCACCCTATTTTGCTAGCATAGCTTGATTGAAGAGTTTTATGTCTTTGAAGCCCATACCACCAAGCTCCTTTGGCTTGCACATTTTCTCTCAGCTTGCCCACTGAAGTTTCCTACCAGATTTCTTGGTATCCCACCAAAAGTTTGCATACAGGCTGTGAAGTTCATCATAGAGACTTGTGGGGAGTCTAAAGCAACTCATGGCATAAGTTGGAATCGATTGGGCAACTGCTTTGATTAGAACTTCTTTGCCTCCTAAGGAGAACAGTCGCCCCTTCCAAGATTGTAACTTTCCCCAAACTCTATCTTTAATTGACCTAAAAAGCTTTCTTTTGTTTGTTGAAGTTATCGATGGCAATCCCAAGTACTTGTCATGGCATTTAACCTCTTCAATATTGAAAATGGATTTAATCTCCTCCCAGGTACTCTGGGTAGTATTTGGGCTAAAAGAGATGGTTGACTTAACATAGTTAATAAGTTGGCCAGAAGCTCTTTCATAAGACGAAAGGATATACTTTAAATGTTGGCAAGCACGAGCAGAGTCTTGTCCAAGTATAAGACTATTGTTAACTCCGTAAAATCCGTAAAATCGGAGTTATCTAGTGCCATTGTGTCTTAATTTTTTTTATGTTTTTATTTGAATTAAGTTGTTTTAAGTACTTTTTTTATTCTTTTGATGTTTTGTTTATTTATGTTAATAAGAGAATGAAACAAAGGTGTTTTATGCCTTCAAATGGGTTTTTCAAACTATTGAATTGAAGTTGAATCCAATACGGTCTTAACGCAATAAAAATGAGGTAAATCGGAACTAAAACGAAGAAATAGTGCATCCAGGAAGCCACAACGTCAAACTAGTAAGATAGCGGTACTACAGCAACGAAAGTGGCACCCCAACACCAACTCTCGAGTAGTTTTGGTTAGGTAGTACCAAAAATGACGCTGCAGTACCACTTTCTGTATCATAAGTCAATAATTGACGATCGAGATCAACTTTTTGACGATCTAAATATCCAAAGTCAGTCTGACTTAGGTTTGCATAAGCTACCTCGTTAAAACTCTATCTTTGGGGTTGAAAAAGGCATATTAAGATAGAGAGAAAGAAAAGAATGTAACCATGGAAAGAGAGGAAGAGGAGGAAGAAGAAGATGAACACGAGCTCCAATCCTCCATTTTTTGATTTTTTCTACAACATCAAAACCACCCTTTGCTCATACCATTATTTCTTCATTTTCTTATGAGTTTTTCTTTGTATTTTCTATATTTGGAAAGTAGTGTAGTTGAGAATAAATCCTACAAAGAGAATTCAAGGGGGCAAGAGCCAAGTTGAATAAGGAGTTTGACAACCTCTTTGAACAATTTTATGTTTTTCTAAGGGGGAATTCTATAATATCCTCTCTTTGATTTTGTATTTCTTGAATTTATTGAATTACAATGTCATTGTTCTCAATTTATATTATGAACTTAACTTTTTTTTATCTAATTTTACTATGTGAACTAATCTAGTATCTTGTGTTTGTTTATTTCTCTCTTCTTTTATTAATCAAATCTATTATTGACTTATTTATTTTACCTTATGCTTATTGCTTCTATTTAATTGATCACTAATTAGATTGTTGAGTGAAATTTCTATGAGCTTGGAAAAAAAGACTAGAAATTTAGACTTAGGTAAAAACAATATAAGATTATCTAGTTTGGGGTAAGTTTGCATAAGATAGGAATATACCGATATGATTTGAACAATCTCTTTGAGAATTACTAAACCTAATGAATCTAGTCAATTTATGTTAAGAGTAATATATTAGCTTGTCTAAGTATTTTCACTTATATCTTAGAAAGAAGTTTGTGAATATATTCGAATTCTCAATTGACATTTCTACTGGATTAATTAGTGTAAGAGAGGAATTAGGATATTGTTTGTTTCAAGAATAGTTGGGGAAGTAGTAAACCTAGGAATTTTTCTTATTGCTTACTTTCATTCATTTTTCATGATAGTTTAGTTGTCTCTATTCTATTTCTTTAAAATCTATATTTCGATTGTTTAGATAAATTTAGAATTGAGATAATTTTAATACTTTGCATTGAATTAGAAATCAATCTCTATGAGTTCGACACTTGTTTTACTTCTATATCTATAGTACTTATGACCGTGTGCATTTGCACGAGAGTGTATAAATTTATAGTTACTCAACCTAACCAATAAGTTTTTGGCACTGTTACTGAGAATTGAAACATTATTTCTTTGTTAATATTATTATCAATCAATTCTAATTTTACTTTAAACTTTTCTTTTTTGACTTATTTTATTTTTATTTGTGAGGTTCACGATGCTAGCTAAGGTAAGATTTCATCAAAACCTCATAACATTTTTCCAATATTGCTTGGAACCTTTGCACATTATTTGAGAAAGATTCAAGACAAGGCTTAGTAGAAAACCCGACCACGACTTACTCAAGTGGTACCAACTCTAAGTGTTTATGAAAAGTTTAAATCCTATGAGTAGGAATTGGGTCCAAGATAGATATATCTTCCCAATATATGAAGAGAGACCCAAAGATGAAGCCTATTAAATAATGGAGGACATGGCAAAATTTGAATTGGAATGTTTTTATTTTGAAAAGTCTTCAAAGAAACTTAAAGAAGAAGAACCACAAGACATATTGATGGATGACGAAGTCCAAGTTTTGAATTGGAGTTTTGTTTGCCATTAGAGCCACCATCTCAATTCTATACTCTCTACAAGCTTGAACCAAAGGTAGAGCTTCCCGTTGAAGCTGATTATTTGAATTCAAGCCACTTTAGATTTATGAGTGATAGTTATCTACACTTGGATAAGCTTGAGGACTATTACAATAAAGACTTATTTGTAGTAGTATGTGATACACTTTATGGGCGACAACTACTCTTTGATGAGCATTTACTTGAATCAAGCTGAAGATGATAACTCAAGCACTTCTTGGGAGGCAACCCAAATGTTTACTTTTTTATATTTATATGTTATTTTTCCATGTTCGTGTTTTGTGAAATCTAAGAATTTAGTGCTATTTTAAAGAGATCAAGCTTCATGACTATGTGCTAATGAGATGAGTATCCCTAAACTCATTCTTTTATTCTTTAATTTCTTTACATATTTCATGCTAAGTTTAGGAGAAGGATGTAAACCTCGTTGGATTGTACTTGTCTTAGTTTGTTTGTTGTTGTCTGTTTATTTTCCTAGGTGTGTGATACTGTGTTTGAATAATTAGAGATATTTTGTGCTTTTTTTTATGATTGCTTAGTTCCAATGATAAGAATTTTGAGTGAATTTGTGCATAACTTGTTGAAAAATGCGGATATTGGCTTAGTCTTATGGATAATTCTTGTGTTAGTTCCATCTTAATTGTGAAAGTCTATATTGAGCAAAATACCTTGATCTTTGATTTGTATGCGAATCTAGAAAATGTTTATATAAATATAACCTTTTGATAATCTCTCAAGAGCTAAAATTTGCTTGATAATCTATTGAGGTGAAATCCTAGATAATATTTCACCAAGAAAAGGATTTATACAATTTGTAGACCGTTTAAGTCATTCAAGTTCACCATGATACATTTTATCCCTAGTATACCCATTTTGAGCCTTGTAAAACTCTTTTCTTTTTCAACCACATATACATTAGCTTAACCTAAAATAATATTATTCAACCTTTATCCCTTAAGTATATTGATTGTTTTTATTGAAGTATTTCAAGCAATACTACATTATAGGAGGATGAATAGAGTAAAATTGAAAAAAAAAAAAAAAAAAAGAGTTACACACTTGTTCATGAAAGAAAGAAACAAGTTTGGAGCTGTGCAACTCAACAAAAACAAAAAATATTAAAAAAATGAAATAAAAATTGAGCTAAGTGTTGATGGAAGAAAGAAAAATTGTAAGTTAATAGTGTGTAACTTGGTGTGTAAAAAAAATAACTCTACATGAGTCCTAGAATTAATGTATTTAACAGTGATTTGAGCTCAATTTATCTAAATCATTATACCTTCACCTAAGCTAATATTACAACCTTAATAAAGACCTTTTTATCCTTGATATTGTGTTTTTCTATATTAGTAGAGATGGATTTGAAAACGCAAACTTATAGAACTTGATTGTTACCTTTGAGATTTTATGCTTAATATATGTTTGCATAAACTTATCCAGATTGTATACAATGATAAGAGAAAGGCATTTACACACACATACATAGAAAATTTGATTCCCTTCTTTTGCATCATTCACTTCAAGAAGGTCCACTCCACCCTATCGTATGCTTTGCTCATATCGAGCTTCAAAGCAATGAAGCCTTTCTTTCCTTTTTTTTTTTTTTTTTATTTTCCTTAAAGCATGATTGCATTCGAAGCTAACTAGTATATTCTTTATGATTAGGCAACTTGGAATAAAGGTACTCTGATTTGGTGAGATTACTCTATCTAGGCAGCCTTTCGTTATTGTAAAAACTCGGAATTTTTTAGGGTAATTTAGACATTTTACCAATTTTCCGGATATAATATTGTAGGGATTAATTTGCAAAAGTTTTGCGCAAAGGGACAAAATTACAAATTTTGGGGGACTAAACTGATAGAGATTTAAAATTTTGGGGACTTATGTGCAATTTTTGAAAAATTGCACAGCCCATTCAAAACATGCCACGTGACCTATTCACTCATTTCTCCCTCTCTCTTCTTCCCCGACCTTTCTATCTCTTCTCTCTCCTCTCTCTCGGTCGCACCACCGTAGGACACCACAGGACCGCTGCCAGCCGTCGTCCGCCCACGCCACCAACCGGCGAAGGTCCCCCGTGCAGCGCCGAAGCTCTGCCGCCTGTATTGCAGGAAATCTCTGAAGAGGCTGTTTCGGACTTTTCGTCACCGGCGACGATTCTGGCCACCGTTCGACCCCCAACCGGTCCCGTTGGATTCGTCTCGTCGAAAGGATCGTCAAGGTATATATATCTCAACCTCATTTTGTTCGGATTGAAAGTTGTCATTTTTGGGTATTTCGAGTTTATGGTTGTAGTCTTTGATCCAGCCGTTGGATTGTGTTTTTGACTGCATTTCACCATCTCTTCTCCAGACTGTCTAGCAGAGTCAGTGGCAAGACAGGGAGTTGAAGACAACCTGGAACCGACTTCAGAATGGTGAACAGTTAGATGGTTGGAGTACTAACAAAGAAGGGTTCTTAGTTTTCAGTAGGAAGTTGGTTATTGCTGATGACCCCAATCTTCAAGAAATCATTCTAACAGAGGCTCACAAATCAAGATTTACAGTACATCTGGGTAGTACTAAGATGTACCGGGACTTGAAACGGCAGTATTGGTGGAAAGGAATGAAGAAGGATGTAACTACTCTTATTGCTAAGTGTTTGACTTGTCAGCGAGTCAAGGCTGAACACCAGAGGCTAGCTAGATTACTTCAGCCATTGCCAATTCCGGAATAGAAGTGGGACAAGATCACGATGGACTTCGTGACCAGTTTGCTGAGGACCTTGAGGAAGAACGACGCAGTTTGGGTGATAGTCGATCGGTTGACGAAGAGTACTCACTTTATACCGATCCGGATTGACTACTCTCTTACTAAGCTCAGTAGACTGTATGTGGAGAATATCATACACTTGCATAGTGTGCCTTTAAGCATAGTGTCTGACAGAGGTCCAAGGTTCACTTCTAAGTTTTGGAGAGCCTTGCAGAAATCGTTTGGTACGCAGTTGGATATCAGTACAGCTCACCATCCTGAAACAGATGGCCAGTCTAAAAGGACTATTCAGATTCTTGAGGACATGCTATGTTGATAGATACTGGATTTTGGTGGGAACTGGGATGATCATCTTCCTTTAGTAGAATTTGCTTACAATAACAGTTACCAGACCAGTGTGGGTGTGGCTCTATATGAAGTATTATATGGGAGACCGTGTAGATCGCCTTTGTGTTGGGCAGAACCAGAAGAGCATGTTACTCTCGGACCTGAACTGATTTGAAGAGACTACTGAGAAGATCAAAGGTATCCAAGAGAGGCTCAAAGAGATTCAGAGTCGTCAGAAGAGTTATGCTGACCCGAAGAGGCGTGAGGTAGAGTTCAATACTGGTGATTCCGTATTCTTGAAAGTGACTCCAAGGCGTGGTGTGACAAGGTTTGGGGTGAAGGGTAAGCTTACTCCAAGGTATATTGGTCCCTTTGAGATCACTGAGAGAATTGGACCAGTGGTGTATCGCTTGAATCTACCTGCATAGTTAGGTCACGTGCATAATGTGTTTCACGTGTCGATGATGAGGAAATACATGCCGGACTCATCTCATATTGTTCAGTACGTGCATGTATCGATCAAAGAAGATGTGTCCTATAAAGAGTAGCCTGTTCGCTTGTTGGCTAGAGAGTTAAAAGTGCTTCGCAACAGAGAGATTCCACTTGTCAAGGTGCTTTGGGAATATCACAAAGAAGACGAGGCTACTTAAGAACTCGAGACAGAGATGTACGTGAAGTACCCTCATTTGTTTGACCTTCAGTCAGAAGTTGTATTGTGATGTAAACCTTGACTTGTACTTTGAATTTCGGGACGAAATTCTTATAAGGAGGGGAGAATATAAAAACCCGGAATTTTCGAGGGTAATTTAGACATTTTACCAATTTTTCAAATATAATATTGTGGGGATTAATTTGCAAAAATTTTGTGCAGATGGACTAAATTGTAAATTTTAGGGGACTAGATTGATAGAGATTTGAAATTTTGGAGACTTATGTGCAATTTTTGAAAAATTGCACAACCCATTTAAAACAGGCCACGTGGCCTGTTCACTCACTTTTCTCTCTCTCTTCTTTCTCGACCTTTCTCTCTCTTCTCTCTCGGCCGCACCACTGCAGGATGCCGCAGGACCGCCGCCAGCCATCATCTGCCCATGCCACCGGCCGGCGAAGGTCCCCCGTGCCGCGCCGATGCTCCGCCGCCTGTCCCCAGTCGCTACCGCTGCCTGCATCGCCGGAAATCTCCAAAGAGGCCGTTTCGGACTTTTCGTCACCGGCGACGATTCTGGCCACCATTCGACCCCCAACTAGTCCCGTTGGATTCGTCTCATCGCAAGGATCGTCAAGGTATATATATATCTTAACCCCATTTTGTCCGAATTGAAAGTTGCCATTTTTGGGCATTTCAAGTTTATGGTTGTAGTTTTTGATCCGGCCGTTGGATTGTATTATTGATTGCATTTTTGGAATATACTTGGAATATGGAGAAGTTTGATATATATATATATATATTGTGTTGTTTGGTGATCGGCACGAAAATCGAGATCAGACGGTCGAGATTTTGTCTCGTTTTGCGTGCCACCGGTCCGGTGTAGGCTCGGACCAGAATTGGACAAATTATATGTCTAACTTACCTACTTTGGGTGCTAAGAATTCAGTGAAGAGGTCCGTTTGCTAAATTGAAGCTCCGGTGAGAAATTGACTTTTCGCCAGAGGACGATCGAGGGCTTGGAATAGGTTCCCAACCCTCCGGGCGATCGTCAACGTCACCTTGAGGACTCAATAGTGTGGTATCACTATTCCGGTGAGGTAGGGGTTTAGTTACCTTCGTTTTATATCGTTTTTGAGTTAAAACTTATTTTCTGCAGTATATAAGAACAAGTGTGTTTTTAATGATTTGAATTATATATGATGGAATCTAGTTGTACGATATATACTGTATTGCTCTGGGAATTTGCTGTGTGCAGATTATTTTGGTATATCAAAAATAGGGCCGTTATGCTACCCGTTTTTCTATAAAACCCTATTATGCATGTTTTACTGAAAAACCAGAGTACAGTAGTTTTTACACTTCAGTTCTGGATTGTACGTGTCATAAGATCATACATGAGCACCATGTTAGCATCGTGGGTTTTACAGTGTGGTGCTGCGTGCCCCACCATCAGTGAAAGTCCGTAAACTCAAGCGAGATTTGTTCTTCTGATTACCTCCCCATTTGGCAGGCGTAGGCAATTCGGTTGCCCCTCCAGGTTTGGTAGGCGACACACGGGTGTACCCTCCGGGTATGGGCTTAGGTGTCAGGCAGGCTGTTAGGCATACTTAGTGCCATCATCCTAGGTTTCCACAGATGAGAGGATGAGAGCTCATGGGTTTGGGTTGATTTGTGTCATGTGCATATAGATTGATGGTTTTGATTATACTGTTTTATATATATGGGCTCTCGGTTTGGATTATATATATATATATGTGTGTGTGTGTGTATGTTTTGGATTTGAACTAACTGTGCAGGAGTTTTCCATCACTGAACTGTTATTCTTCGAGGTAAGTATTTTCTTACTGGGCATTGTATGCTCACCCCCCCTTCTTTCCTTCCTCAGGTGGTGTTTAGTGCGATCTTAGAAATCAGGAGGAGTAAGAGGTCATCTTGACTGGTAATGCTAGAAGTCTACTATTGTGATGTTTGGACTATTTGGAGTTTTGTATTAGCATTGAACCAAGATTACTACTTTCTATTTTGTCTGTAAACTTATGTATACCATTTTGCGATTTAACTTGTTATTGTAAATGATAATGATGCTTGAGCTTATATTTGATTTTCCCGTTTTTCAATTATTATTCGGTCTATGTTTAATGGTATATACGAACTGTGAGAGAGGTTCACGGGATGAAATTCTAAATACTTTATCAAAATGGACTGTTTACAAAACTAAAATTTTTTAGACATTTTTCAAAAAAATCAAAGAATTTCCTATCTTTGTGAAATTCTTCTTCTGCCACTGGTCCGGATTTTTGGTCGTGACAATTCTATTTGCTATTACTTTGGTGATGATCTTATAGACCACGTTGCATAAGCTTACGGGTCTATATTGGGTGATTCTAATTGGTTCCTTTCTTCGTGGGATTAAGGCAATGATGGTGTAGTTCTATTCCTCAATGGGTTGGCTCTGGTTGAGAATTTGTAAGCAAGCTTATGTGATAGTTCCATAAAGAATAGGCCAATGCTTCTGGTAAAAGAGCGCGGGCATACCATTCGGGCCCAGTGCCTTGGTATGGTGCATTTGGTGAAGCACTTGTGAGATTTCAGATAGGAAGAAGTCCTTTACGAGTGACTCATTTATATCGGTAGTGACGGTGGGTTTTACGGAATCCAATACTTTTTGTAGGTCCCGAGGATTACTTGTTCAGGGGTAGAGATGGTCTGAAAGTAGTCAACAACCACTACTTCTATCTCATTCCTTCAAGCACCATTAGTGTCGATAAGGTCCTGAATCTTGTTTCTGCTTTCTCTCTAGGTTACTTCGGAGTGGAAAAACCAAGTGTTGCGGTCGCCTTAATTTAGCTAAAAGGCACGTGAGCATTGTTTCCAGTAAACTTCTTGGTCTTGGAGGATCTTGTCAATGTTGTCCTCAATGGCTTTAAGTTTTTTGGATGCCTTAGGTGATGAGAAATTTCTTCTATGCAGCCCAATTCTTCTCAGAGTTTATCTAGGTCTTTTTGTTAAGATCTGTATTTGATTTACTCTAAGCTCGGAGGTAGTCTGCATAGCTTTTTAGATTCTCGTTGACCAATTTGATCGAACACTTCCTTGCTTTTCTCCTATGTCTCTTTTACAACGGAAATGCATTTATCTTGTCTGATCCACATTTCCTCGAAATAGAATCTGCCTATTCTCTTCTTTGTGTCTAATCTGACGGCAGCTTCTTTCTGATATTAGCAAGTAGTTTAAGCTAGTGATCAGAACCTTCAATCTCTACATGTTAGATATTGATCTTGGAGAACTTTGTTCGCCATTTAAAGGTACAGAGGACACAGTCCAACCGCCCTGTGACACTATTTGCTCCACATTGTGTATTCTACCAAGTGTATTTATCGCCTTTGACTCCCATATCAATAAAATTACAATAGTCTACCACTTCTCGAAATGTTGCCATCTAAGAAAAGCTACGATTGGTTTCCCTCGCTTTTTTCTCATTCAACGGAATCTTGTTAAAATCCCCTGTGTAAACCCATGGTTCAAAGGTCACAAAAGTCAATCATTTCAGCAGTGCCGACGAATTAGGTCTTTATTGAGGATCTAAGACTCCATGGATGCTAGTGAATCTCCATGCTTGTTCTCAGTCCCATTAGACTCAGGCATCAATGTGGTAGCTTGTATAAGAGAGAATAGAAACATATAAATTATTATTCCGGATAAAGGCTAGTTTGCCACTTAAGCTAATACAATCAAAACCTAGTTGAGTTATCATATGTTCAACTTGAGGAGTGAGCATTTTCATATCAATAAAGAAGACCAGGTCTGAACGTTTACTTTGCACAAGGTTATGCAAAGCTCAGAATGTAGGGGATGCCCCAAACCCTGAACATTCCAGACTAAAACATTCATGGTGATTGGCGACCTTGAAACTCAGGGTTCGTCGTTGAGTCTAATAGGTGGCTTGCAATCATTATGTCATCCTTGTTCGCTTTACTCCATCTTCGAAGTCGTTTTCATCCCATAACTTTCTCTTCCCTTTCTCTGGCATTGGGTCATGAGCATTAGTGTTTTCCTGCTACTGCTAGCGTTTTTGACTGATTTGGGGAAGACTTTCATGGGGCTATAGAGATGGATGTCAAGGTTCCTTACACACCTCATTAACGAGGGATTGGTTATTGGGCTTTGGATAACACATTTCCACTTTTTGGAGTTCCCATTCTTTTCACTGGTCTACAGTAGCATTCTTAGGGAGTTGGCCACAAGAGCTCCTGATTGAGTTTTAGTAGGGTCTTTGTTAACAGCTTTTGACTCCCCCGAGGGTTGGTGGTGCAGATTTATCTCGTGCACATGCATATCCATAGTGTCCCTTGATGTAGATTTATTCACTTTTAGTGCTTTTTTGTATTAGGTGTTGTTGGAGATCATTGTTTTCCAGTTTTACAGGTCTGGCTTCAGCTTAATCTGTGTGTTGAGCCCCTCATTAAATTATGTATGTGCGGAGTTTCTAGTCTCAGGTGTTTTGGATTTCCCAGCTTTTTGAGTAGATGAGTCGTTTTTTGCCTCTGCACTCTGATCTATGGTCTCATGGTCCCTAGATTTCGATGAAGAAAAGTTTAGATGTTTCACTAGCCAAGCCCATTGTCCTAGTTTTGGTGTCACTACACGGAGCCAATCTTCGTACGCTGTTCTTTCATATCCCTCCATATAGCATTTATTTTTATCCTCTGTGCATTCCCTGAAGAGTATCTCATGACGCCACAACAGTAGTAGAAGTCTAGTCTAGTAGCTTTTCATACTGCAGAAAGACTATAATATCCCTCGTTGATATCTTTCACCAAAATTATTATATTGCGCCTTAATGGTTTGGTCACTTCAAGCTTTATGTGAACTCGCATGAAAGTGCCCAGGGAATTGCTCGTCGCCCCTAGATCTACCTCTTCAACTTTTCCTATGAGAGAGCCCAAGAAGTGAGCTACTTTTTGGGTTCATACAGGAGATGGACCCAGAAAGAGGCGGGGTCGAAGCATAGCGCTGATACATCACCCATGCCACGTGGTTTGGCCAGTATAATTAATTGCTTCTCAAAGTGCCAGGGCCCTCATACAAAGACCTCTGGAGATCCTCTTTTGAGGAAAATTGAACTGTGAACAGATTTTTTTTACCAAGAATTCAATGTCTAAAGAATAGATTGGCTTCCATATTAGAGGCAAAATCCTCCGCATAGCTACTCGGTTGATCCCTCTGTTTTCTATGATTTTGCCTATTAGGCAGAAACGTGTATTTTACTTACCTGCGAGGAAGGTTGCTTTGTCCATTTTGACCACTACGTTAGGACCTTCGTCTAATCTAAATGCTTGGTGTTAATAGAGGTTTTGTCAACAATAAATTTAAGAAATTGTAAGATGTGTCTTGTGTGTAAAAAATGATGATCAATCAAAGTAAGTAAAAGAGACAAGAATTTTATAATAGTTCGACCCCAAAAAAAATAAGCCTACGTCCACTGTTGTTCACTATTTTCTGGAGGATTACAAGAGTTCCGTTAAGTTTCCGGAAAGTAAAAATAATAAATCCCCAAAGTTCTCCCCAGAAGTCCAAAGATCCCTCACAATAGCATTGAACTCTCTTTATATAGGTGAGAGTGGCTCAATATTTTCTAATTGTGAAAATGGGTAAGTGTATAATCAGAAAATACAATTTGAGTAACAATATAACTGGGTATTATGACTGGTTGATCTTGAAAGATAAATTTTTATTTCCCTTTCTTTGTAGATTACCCGTTTGATGAAGCTTGGTCTAGTTTCCTTTTCATTCTGGTCGCACTTAACTCGTTTAGAGGAGGTCGCACTTTATTCGGAGGGAGGTCGCATTCGACTTACTCAGAAAAGGTCGCACTTAACTTACTCGTGTGACCTGACACGTTCTCTTAGTCGCTAACTTTCCCTTTCTTACATTAACCAATATATAGGTTTTTAGACTACACAACAATTGCCCCCCAGCTCCATTAGTTCTTTAGGACAAAATGGAACTTTCTTCTATTATAAGTGCGAGCTTATAAATGCGACATCATGACATTATCTTGAGATCTTCAAAGAGTCGTCAATTCTCAAATCACATCTTTTCAGAACCACGCGTACCTTCTCCTGATAGATGAAACCACGTATCACATTTTCTCTGCAAAACTCGAGGAAACTTTTCCATTTTTCGAGCACACACAATGATAGCGATGACGCCAGCTGTTATCTTAAATCGAGTCGTTTCAAATTTTGAAAAGATACCGATTTAATTTCAGAAAATCAACTCCCACGTGAACTTCGGCCTTTGGATCTGAAAATTAAATAGCTTGATCTACGGCTGTGATTTGATGATGCTCGACATATATATATCGAAAAATTTTATCCGCCTCTTCTTTAAAACTCGAACCCTATCGCCCTGTTTCTCTTACTTCTGAAGTCCGAAGTGCTCATAAGGAAAATCCCCCTGGCGTCCTCTTCTGTTTCATAGCTCGCACAAATCCTTCATCTTCTCCGACTAAGTTATCACCGCAATCCTTTAGACGACATCTCGGTCTTTTAATCTTTGAAAAAAGGTTAGTATATATTCTCTCTTTCTCTTATTGTTCTTCGATTTTTCAGAAAACTCTCAGATTTTATTTTTAGAAATAAGGACAAATTGTAGAGCCTAAATACCCTAAACAAGAACTCATCCCACACTCGGATGGAATGAAAAATTGTAATTTTTCAGACCCGCTCCATTAATTTAGAATAGAACATTTTTTTGATGATCGATGAACCCTATTAAGAATTTTAGGATCTGAATCCTTATTTTTTGAAAACCATAATCAGTCGAGTGACGAATTATCGAAGAACTACTCGAACACTTTTTATGAATCTGTAGATCGATTAGAAAAAATCCGATGAGCAGCTTGATGATGCAATCCTAGGATGACCCCCAAAATTGCTCGCATATAATGAAGATCCATGATGCTCGTATAGGACTAAACCCATCTATATTTCTTTTCAGATGTCTAGTAGTGAGGATTTTAGGGAAGGGAATGTATTCTTAGGAGAATCTTCCAATACCAGCATTAGCTCTATAAATCTTGATGACTACCTTGAGTCAGAACCTGAAGTAGAGATAGCCGAGGTCAGGCAAAATAGTCCTCGCATAGGCGACCTTCCTCCGGACCAATGGCCTCGGTATATCAGGGTTGCCTCTGCATTTGCAATGGGTTACCAATATATGGAGGGAGATTGGTCATGTACTAATATAAGGACGAGCTGTACAACGAACAGGCTCAGCAAGATCGTATATAACTACAAGATCGCCATCCCTCTTCGCCTTTCCATTGGGTTTAATCAACCACATATACTACCTCGCGAAATTGTCTCATTCTCTGAAGTAGTTCTCAAATATGGTGTCCATCTCCCACTTCATCTATACATAAAATCAATCGTAGATTATTATGGAGTCGTCCCTTTTCAACTAACTCCAAACACATATAGATATATGGTAGGTCTGTACATACTATACCATAAATTAGGCTTAGAAACCCCCACTCCTGAAGAGTTCGCTTGGTTCTACCAAGTGAAATCATACCCATCAGACTTTGGCTTCTTCTATGCGAGCAAGTGGTCGAACCAAGCCATAAAAACTATATACGGGGTTCGCAACAACATGGGAAAATGAAAAAGTCCATTTTTCCACTTTGACTACGCGAATAACGGCTTCTTTCAGAACCCTAGTAGATAACTTTTAGCTTAATGCCTTCTCTACATAAATATATTATTCTAATCGCATTCCTATGTCATCGCAGATAACAGGGAACGACCAGGTCTTTCCAAAGAGCAGCTCGCAAGGGTGTATAAAATAAACAACCTTCCAATCGAAAAATTTGATTGGAAGAAGCTTAGGACGTCCAAGAACTTAGTTACTTGCGGACTACTTCCAAGGGGAGCCGCCTTTCCAGATTCCACCCATCATCCAACTAAACCCTCGAGCTTGAAGAAGAAGCCAAGGAAGTAAAAAGATAAGAGTGCCTCGTCTTCCAAACCTAGGAAACGAAAAACACGTGCCACTCCTACAATCTCAGAACCATCATATCCAGAAGCCGCATCGCCACCGATTTCTTAGCAACAAGAAGGTAGTTATTTTTCTCTTCTTTTTGTCACATCTTACACCTTATATGCTAACTAACTATCTATACAGATATGGCAATCGGCAGCAGACTTTGAGGACCGCCATTAACTCTGGGGTCGATGGCAAAGTCCAAGATACTAGACGGCACACCACCTTCGTTGAAAGGGAAAGAGAAGGTCGACACTTCAAAGAAATGAAAGGTCGCCTTTGAAGATATCCTAACAAGCTCGCCTCCTCCTCAGCCTCCACTAACTACGAGCCAATCTGAGCCACCCAAGGAGACGGCCACTTCTGATGAAGGACCAAGCCAGGTCGATAAAAATGAGGAGCTTTTCGCACTCCTTTGCCAACTGCCAGAAAAAGCTGGTATGAGCATGGCCTTCGTCGACCGTTTTACCTCTGAGGATAGCTGGGAGAGGATGAAGCGACGACCAGCCAAGATCGCCTTTAGCTCTGCAATGAAGATGTTGGCGAATATAAATATCCTCTATCTTTACTTTTCAACATACTTTTCTAGTATTTATGTGTTATATTTTCAGATTGCTGTAGCTAATGTCCTAATGCAGGATCCAATCCTTGAACGTTTAAAAAAAGTCGAAAAAATCGAAGAAATAACCCAAGCATTCGAGAACTCGGAGAAAGCTCGCGAGGAATAGAGAAAAGCCTTCGAATTAGAGAGGCAGCAGCTGCTCAAAGGTCTGACCAAGGAAAAGTTTGAAAAGGAGAAGCTCGAGGAGAAAATTAAAGAACTTGAGAAGATTATCTCCGAGCATCCAGATCGCGTAAAAGAGGCGACAACAGAGGCGGCTCACAAGGCTATAGAAGAGTTCAAGGCTACTAAAAGCAAGGAGCTCGAAGAAAAAGCCAGTGACATCGCCTCGTCGACCATAATATATAATATCTTCTGCGAGCATCCAGACTTCGACTTTTCCATCCTTGGTGAAGATGTGGTCGAGCTTGTCCAGAGTTGGAGAGAAGTGGAGGCTGCCAAAACTGGAGACGATGGAGCGAGCACATTTGCATAGTTTTTTTTTTTTTTTAATTTCAGAACAATACGGGCTTGGTCCCCTTTTTGTTTGTAATACTTTGCTTGCATACGGGTACGAGCTTTTATCAATAAATGGTTTATTCCTGCTAAATAATTAAAACACTGCATTATAATATAAAGATGTATAATTTAACCAAGTAGTCAATCACTAGGTGACTGATCGGTACACTATTGCAATTCGAATCTAACAAACTTAAAACGGGTTTTAAGTGTTAGGATAGGTTAGGTCGCTTAAGAAAACAGTAAGTATGAGAGATGCGAACTCAATACTATTTTTCGAAAGTTCCATGGCAAAATATAATATAGCAATATATCACATCGAATAATGAATATTTTGCTTAGTTACTTTGTTGTTCGAGGAGGGAAATTGCATAATACGACATACTATGGCATGAAGCGAGGAGAAAATCCTAAGATTTTCTTGAAATTTTAGAAATTCAGCAGTGGTCTCTAAAACCTCTAAATGGACGTTTGCATAGTCCCTTAGGAAGCAAGTAGGAAATAATATTCTGATCCCACTGCCCCCTGAGTTTTATGGTATTCGAAGACTGCCATAAAACTATAAAAGGTGAACCAAATTGAATGATCGATGAGAAGACATCCTTATAGATGATGACGAATGACGAATAACAAATGACGACCAACGAATGACGAATATAAAGAATGATGACCAATGAATGACGAATATAAGTAGTTATCTTTATTGACGAATGATGAATACAAGATGCCCTGCCAATGACGAATACATAAAGATTTACTGATAATAGTGACGAAGTTGTTCTGCATTCCAAGCATGCTCGATCTTTTGTCCACCAGTGCGAGCTAACTTATATGTCCCAGGTCGAATAACGGCATCAATAACATATGGTCCTTCCCAAGATGGTCCAAATATACCAGCACCGTGCTCTTTATTATTAGGTAGAACCTGTCGAAGAACAAGATCACCGACTTCAAACCCTCAACTTCTAACTTTAGAGTTATAATATCGAGCTGTGCACTGTTGATATAAAGTGATCTGAAGCTGAGACTGCTCACGCCTTTCTTCTAAAAGATCGACTCAATCCTCATCAGCGCCCTATTCTGATCTTGCTCATAAGTAGATCGTCATAGAGAGCTCGCACCAATTTTTACTGGTACCATTGCTTCGTATCCATAAGCTAAAGAGAATGGACTTTCTCCAGTAGTGGTTAGTTGAGTGGTGCGATAAGCCTATAATACTTCAGGGAGTACTTCTGGCCAAGCTCCTTTGTGCTCTTCCAACTTTGTCTTTATGTTCAGTTTAAGTATCTTGTCGAGCGCCTCGACCTATCCATTGGCTTGTGGATAAACAACAACAGAGAAATTCTTCTTGATACCTAAGTTGTCGCAGAAGTTACAGAACTCATCGCAGTCAAATTATTTCCTATTATCAGAAATTATGATATGCGGTATACTATAACGACATATTATAGATTTGTAAACAAAATCTATCATCTTCTTTGTGGAAATGGTACTCAAAACTTCAGCTTCTGTCCACTTGGTGAAATAATCGAATGCGACTACTGCATATTTTAATCCACCTCGCACCAATGGAAGCATTCCGATAATATCGATTCCTCACACTGCAAATGGCCATGGACTGGTCATTGGAGTTAGAGGAATAGGTGGCATTCTAGGAATAGTTGCAAATCGTTGACATTTGTCACACCTCTTAGTAAATTCCATTGTATCCTTCTTCATAGTTGGCCAAAAATACCCTTGTCTTCGAACTTAGTTCGCAAGTGTCTGCCCCCCGGAATGGTATCCACATATTCCTTCATGAATTTCCCTCATAATGTAGTGTACTTTTTCTTCATCGACACACAATAACAATGACGAACTAAAACTTCTTCGATAAAGCTTCTCGTCATAGATGACATAGCGAGCTACCTTCATTCGAAGTCACTTTGCATTGTCTTTATTTTCGAGGAGGTCGCCATTTTGTATATATTTCATATAGGATCCATCCACGATGATTTCTTGTCAACTGGCATGGTTATTTGGGGATCTACTTCGATACTTGATTTTGCAAGAAATTCGACAGGGACCACCTTTAGTAATTCGGCATCTTTTGTTTAGGCGAGCTTAGCTAGAGTATCTGTCCGAGTATTTTTAATGCGAGGAAGAAGTTGAATGTTATAAGCAGTAAATGTCGAGAAGAGTCTTCATACCTCCTTTAAATAAGCTATCATTTTTCCTCCTCTTGCTTGATAATCGCCAATTATTTGACAAAGGACTAGCTGGGAATCACTGTATACCTCAATCATTTCGACCTTCATTTCTCGTGCAAGTTTTAGCCCAACTATCCGTGCTTCATATTCTGCCTCATTATTTGATGCTAAAAATTTGAAGCGAAGTACACAATGAATATTGTGCCCTTCAGGACTGATTAGTACTAGGCCCGCACCGGCTCTATTCTCGTTTAACGATCCATCCACATAAAGTTTTCACAATTTTGATAAATTTGTAGCAGGTTTTTCGATTACTTTTTTGGGAATATTGACATCATATGTGAATTCTGCAATGAAATCTGCGAGAACTTGCCCTTTAATCGCAGTGCGGGGTTGAAAATTGATGTCAAACTGACTCAACTCAATTGCCCACTTAAGTAGTCGTCCTGAAGCTTTAGGTTTTTGCAAAACCTGCTTTAACGGAAAATTCGTGAAAACTTTGATGGAGTACGCATGAAAATAAGGTCGAAGCTTCCTGGATGCGACGATGAGTGATAATGCTAACTTCTCCATCTCTAGATATCTTGCTTCGGCATCGACCAATCTTTTACTTATGTAGTATACCGGTCACTGTATCCTTTCTTCTTTTCGAATTAACGCAGCACTTGTCGCATATTTGGAAACAGCGAGGTATAAATACAATTCTTCCCCCGGGTTTAGCTTCGACAAGAGTGGATGAGAACTTAAGTGTGCTTTCAATTCTCGAAATGCCTGCTCGCATTCGTCCGTCCACTCAAACCTCTTCGAACCCTTCAGTACTTTGAAGAATGGTTGGCACTTATCTGTTGACCTGGATACAAATTGACTTAATGCAGCCACTCTTCCCACTAGGCTTTGAACGTCTTTGGGTTTACAGGGGGATTGCATATCAATTAGTGCTTGTATCTTCTGGGGATTAGCTTCGATTTTTCCCTGGTTGACCATGAACCCCAGGAATTTTCCAGATCCTACTCCGAATGCACACTTCTGGGGTTTAGCCTTATCTGATATTTTTGAAGAATTTTGAATATCTCATCAAAATGCTTGATGTGATCTTCAGCTCCTTTCGATTTCACCAGCATGTCATCAACATATACTTCCATTGTCTTGCCAATTTGTTTTGCAAACATCATATTGACAAGATGCTGATAAGTCGCTCCTGCGTTGATGAGTCCAAAAGGCATCTTCTTGTAACAGTAGAATCCTTGGTCAGTGATAAACGAAGTATGCTCCTCATCAAGCTCGTACATAGGGATTTGATTATATCCAGAATATGTGTCCATAAATCTTAACAGTTCATATCCCGACGTCGCATCTACGAGTTGGTCGATTCTCGGAAGAGGAAAACTGTCCTTCGGGCACGCCTTGTTGGGGTCGGTGAAATCGATACAAGTTCTCTACTTTCCATTGGGTTTCTTTACTAAAACTGGGTTTGCAAGCCAGTTCGGATAGAAAGATTCCCTAATGAATCCAATCTTGAGCAGCTTCTCTACCTCTTCTTTCAATGCGACGTAGGGTTCTGGATTCATGGCTCTTCTTTTTTGCCACACAGGCTTCCTCATTGTATCTATATTAAGGCGGTGATACATGATATTTGGATCAATCCCCACTATATCCGAATGTTGCCATGTGAAGATATCCAAATTTGATTTCAGAAAAGCGATTAATGAAGATCACACGGGTTCTTGAAGCTTTGCTCTGATTTTAAGAACCTTCGAAGACCTATCGATTGGCAAATCTTCAAAGTCTTCTATTGGTCCAGTTTTGATCTCACCATCAATTTCTCAAGGGTCGAGGTCATCGATTGACGTTCTGCTTGACACTTCGCCTGACGTTTCCGATGCTTTCCTTGATGTTTCTCCTTATAGCTAGACCATCATCGTGCGAGGTGTCATATCTTTTGTTGCGAGCTTTATTGAGTTATTATAACAAGTCCTCGCATCATATTGGCTATCTCGCACCTCGCCTACTCCTTGTTGAGTTGGGAACTTCATAGCGAGATGATAGATCGAAGTTACTGCTCGAAGTTCCCTCAGTGTCGGTCTTCCTAGTACAACATTAAATGCAGAGGGGCAATCCATAACTAAGAATTGGGTCACTACCATTGAAACCCCAGGATAGGTTCTAACATTGACCATTAACTCAATCATGCCCCTGGGCATTATGCTGTTACCAGTAAATCCGTAGAATGGGGTGACAGCGGGCTTCAGGTCACTTTCACTCAACCCCATCTTCTTGAAGGCGTCATAGTACAGGATGTCGACAGCGCTGCCATTATCGACCAATACTCGCCATAGCTGCGTGCTTCCACAGTTGATCTTTATGACCAATGCATCATTGTGCGAGTAAAGGACCTCCCTGGCATCCTGCTCTGTAAAGGTAATATCTATATCCGGTACCCGTTGAAGCTTTCGTGGTCATTGCTCGAGATACATGACATTAGTTAATGGTTGCTATTGCACTTCTCATGCGTACCTATCTTGCGCTCTCTTCGAATTTCCACCGATGTGCGGGCCTCTAAAAATAGTTCCCACCTCGCGTTGAATTTTTGGAGATCATTGTCGGTCTTCTTCTCGCCTTTCATTGTTCAGTTTAGTGTACTGCCGCAGCCACCCTTCTTTAATTAATCTTTTGATTTCATCTTTCAAGGCAAAGCAGTCATTGGTATCGTGTCCAATGTCATTGTGATACCGGCAGAACTTGTTGGGGTCGTGCCTTTTTATCGGTTCCGGTTGATGATACATCTCCTGCTGGTTCGTGACCGTATAAATATGATTTATGGGTGCGTTCAGTTCAGTATAGTTGTTGAACCTCATGGGAGCTTTTGGAACCTCCTGCTTTTTCTGTTGGGGCTGCTTATCAGTCATTGTTCATTACTCCTTTTATTCGACCTTTTATTATTGTTGTTGTTTATGGTCGCATCTTTAGTAGCATCCTTTCTTTCTTTCTTTGTGACCTTATGAAGATTTTCGTGTGAAGATTCTACCCTTATATGTCGACCAACTTTACGGTAGAAGTCTTCAAGGGTTATGCATTCTCGCTCAAGTAAATCTTCCAGAGTTTAGTTTTTGATCGCACCCCAGCCATCATTAGAGTTAAAACTCCTCCTTCAAGTGGGTTGTTGACTTTTGCCAATTCTGAGGTAAAGCGATTCAGGTAAGATTATATAGTTTCCTCTGGACCTTACCGAATAGCAGACTGACTGACCAGTGGAATAATGAAATTCTTCGCAGCCTGGAATTGCCTCAAGAATGTAGTCTGGAGTTATTGCCAGGATGAGATTGAGCCGGACTTGAGTCCTCATAACCACTTCTTCGCTGCTTCCATGAGAGTTACAGCAAAACATCTGCAACGTACAAGATCATCGACACGATGTAGTTCCATCAGGTCATTGAAGTGATCCATATGATCCTGCGGATCAATTTTCCCATCAAAAGTGTTTATGGTGGGAAGTTTGAATCCGACAGGTAAGGCAGCAACTCGAACCTCCTCACTGAATGGTGATTGATGATACCCATCAGCGAGCTCATCGTCCCAGCCGGCAAGTGCATCTAATGCGATCCTCAAATTGTGAACATCAACGTTCGGAGGGAGAGGGAGAATATTATCTTTGGCTGGTGGTAGGGGTGGCCTTTGGTTGTTATCACGATTTAAGGTAGATTAGTCAGACAGGGTCTGCTGCGACCTTTGTGGGGTTTCTATTGAAATAGTGCGATGAGATCGACTTCGGTCGTTGAGATATGATGTGAATCGCTCTTGACTACGTCGCTGTTCTAGATGTTGTCTCAGGTCTGTAGGATTTTGTCGAGATTCCCTACTAATCCTTTCAAAGACACTCCTCGATCGTTGTTTTTGCTCGTTGTTTAGACCATCATGATTGATGATCGCTCTCCAAGAAGGTTGTCGACGATTACGATTTGTGCTCGAACTTTTAGTTTCGGATTCCAGGGGCAAGTCTGCAACCTTGCCTTTTCCCTTGGAGGTGCGATATCTATGACACTCCTGCTGGGCTTTATGCTGGTCGCAATTCCTTGTCTCTAGGATCTGAATTCCTCTCTCAGGTTGTTGAGCAGGACGTTCTCTGGGGCGTTCGTGCTGTGGTGGAGTTAGCATCTGTCCCTCAGCAAGTCGTCGTAGAGAGTCATTAATCTGACTTGTAATTTGCTGAAGGTTCACCAGTGCTTCTTCCATGTGATCCTGTCTCTGGACAATATTTTCTGATATGGTCATGGCAGGCTGATCCTGAGCAGGATCTACCTGTGTAGTAGCAGTACTTTGGGGTTGGTTCTGGCTAGTTCCGGTGTTTCTGATAGTGTTTCCGGTGTTTGCTATTGTTGTATGAAGCAGAATTGACAAACTTCTTCGCCGAAATAGCCCTTCTTCTAGTGCCAATTGTTGACGGAGATTTTGTCAACAATGAATTTAAGAAATTATAAGATGTGACTTGTGTGTGAAAAGAGTTGATCAATCAAAGCAAGTAAAAGAGACAAGAATTTTATAGTAGTTCGGCCCCAAAAAAGATGAGCCTACGTCCACTGTTGTTCACTATTTTCTGGAGGATTACAAGAGTTTCGTTAAGTTTCCGGGAAGTAAAAATAATAAATCTCCAAAGTTCTCCCCAGAAGCCCAAAAATCCCTTACAATAGCATTGAACTCCCTTTATATAGGTGAGGGTAGCTTAATGTTTCCCAATTATGAAAATGGGTAAGTGTATAATCAGAAAATATAATTTGAGTAACAATATAACTGGGTATTATGACTTGTTGATATTGAAAGAGAAACTTTTGTTTCCCTTTCTTTGTAGATTACCCATCTGACGAAGCTTAGTCTAGTTTTCTTTTCATTCTGGTCGCACTTAACTCGTTCAGAGGAGGTCACACTTTATTCGGAGGGAGGTCGCATTCGACTTACTCAGAAGAGGTCGCACTTAACTTACCTGTGCGACCTGATACGCTCTCTTAGTCGCTAACTTTCCCTTTATGGCATTAACCAACATATAGGTTTTTAGACCGCACAACACTTGGTAAAGCCTAATGATTTCATTTGGGTCCATGGGTGATACCTTATACATAGGAAAAAAAACAGCTTTTTTCAAGGGGAAAATCTTCGTCTAAAGGGATAAGAAGAGCCCTCCAAGTCAGGGGATATTCTGCTTCTATATGGCAGCACAAGGGAACCTTAGTGGAACCTTAGCAAAGTACACAAGAAGAATTTTCCCTTGATTTCATGCTTTAACCCTAGAAGATGTTTACACATAAAAGTTCACAGCTCTTTTTGAGGAAAGTTATTAAATGGACCAAAGTGTTACAAAAATTATCAAGTTGGAGAGTTAAATACTATTAAAAAAAAAACATTGAGGACCTAAGTGATACCCCTGGAAGATGTTTATATCACCTGCACTCTCCAACCTTTCTCTCGAGTATTAATCAGGTCCCTAACCTTTTTTTGTAGTTTTTATATCCCTAACATTATACATTTATATCATATTAGTTCTTTTTTCACTTTTTTGTCCAATTCAGTGGTTATTTAATATTTTTAATACAACTCGGGTCCTCAACTTTTATACAATATATCACTTATATCCCTACTCTTTTTTATGTACCTTTTGACTCCTCAAACTTTTATTTTTGTAACATTTAAGTCCTTTTAAGTTAAAATCCAACGTTGATTATATTGTACTAAATAAATTAATGAAAACTACCAACGGAATGTATAATAAGACATTTTTTAAAAAAAGATCATCTAAACAACAATATTATTTTTAGTTAATATTTACAACTAACAATATTGCACAATTTAATTGTGAATTCTTGTTTAACAATAATCTTTCCATGTGTGAGAATAAATATATATCTAAATCTAGATATATGGTATTTTAAGTCTACTAAGATTTAGAACTATATTAGTTTTATCTTTTGTTAGTATTTTTTGTTGTACTGGTGTGATTATATTTAAATCTGGATAATTTATTATTCAAATTTAGAGAATTTATTACTACTGCAAATTCGATTTTGCATAAATTCTTATAATAAATCAATCAAAAATGCTAATTCCAATAATGACGAATCGAAACTAACCATTGAAGAGTTCTAATGCATTATTCGTAAAATTTTTCTCTAAGATTATTGATAGAGATTAACCTTGCATCGAGATCTTTGTTTTTTTTCTTCAAATTTATTAATTGATTTCTTTATTCTCATTATAAGAAGTTTTATGTAAAACGATTTGTTATTATTTCTTTTATCCGAGTTTAATGAAATTGTTTCTTTATTCTTCATACAAATACATTTTTAAGGGCATTAACAAATATATATATATATATATATATATATATATATATATATATATATATATATATATTGTTCAGAGAAAGGGTACTTTTTTTTCTACAGAAGAAAAATCAAGCATAATAATGATTAACTTTAATAAGCTTTATGGGCCATAGTTTACCCTTGTATGTTAGATAGTTAGAATTATGCAATTAATTAGATTAGTGTACTGAAAATTAAATAACAGAAATATAAATTGTTGAATTTGACATAAACGGTTACAGACAATGATCACATTAAACAACTCACATTGCTAAACAACTCAGAATCATGGATCTATGGGTATTTAAAATACTTAAAATAATATGGGTAGTTGCAAACATGGTCGTATTATACAACTCAACATGCTAAATAACTCATCTTTATGGATCTGCGGATATTTAAAACGCATAATTTAAATATTAGTGATTGTATTAGCACAATAAATATTGTTATTTAGTTAGCACTATACAAGGAAATAGAACATAAGAAATGATAGACTGAGTAACTCAAAATTCCAAAACTTACAAAATAATAATTGTGATACTAATAATAATTAATAATATAATAATATATAAGATATGTATATATATGTGTATATATATATATACGTGTGAGCTTCTATAATACTTAGACTTATAGCCTTGGTTTGATTATAAAAAATATGTTTTTTTAAAAGGATGAAAGACTCCACGTACAAAAAGTAAAGATTGAATATATATATATTATATGTTTAGGTATATTTAAGTAATGGTAAAAATAAGAGATAGAAGAAAAAAATATATTTAGATATGAGAATAAAAATATGGAAGAAATAGAATTGAAGATCTTGGTTACAAAAGCAAAATAAGGATAAAAAAGAAGGTAAGAGAAAGGAAATTAGTTTTCTTGAATTCTTCCTAATGTTATAATATTTAGCCTATTGATAGGTGTACAAGAGACAAGTCAGCCACTTTTTGTATGACTCAAGCTCCACATTATTTGATACCTTGTATACATGTATTAATGGAGTTAGTTAAAAAGGCAACTAATTAATTTACGGCATCTAGATGCTTTCGACGGTTCAATTGGGATAGTGACACATGACAGTTGTTGATTGGATAAAACTTTTGCTTGATATTTGATAAATTTCTCACGAGGAGTTGATACTTGTCTTTAGATTGCCAAAATCTACTTATCTAATTTTTGACATTTTTGACATGTCATATATTTTTATATTGTATAATTATCACATATTTTATGATTTAATATTTTAGTTAGTAACTAATTATTAAATTTTTTTACACTTTAAAATATATATAATATTATATGCCAATGCCAAATTTTAGCATTAAAAAAATTCTTATTTTATGTTAAAATTAATAGAAATTTTAGCGTGTACTATTTCTTATACCAAAATAACACATGTCAAAATTCAGTAAAAGTTGTAAATTTAAAATATTTGTATGTGGAATATGGATGGTAATTGAATAATAGATAATAATAGTTAATCGACAAAAAAATTATTTAAATAAAAAAATTATTTAAATAAAAATACCATTATTTAAAATATATGCATAAAGAAGAAAAGGGTATGCAAACTTATGACATTCTATCATGCTAAAATTTTGTATTAGCACAACCTTTTGTATTACATATGGTCCAACCTATATGAAATAAACCTTCATATCTATGGATGGATATATGAGATTGAGATCTCAGAACACCACTCAATTAGGTTGTAAGTCACTTTTTTTTTTCAGGTTACTTTTAGCTATAAGCTTAATATCATTTTCTTTTTATGAAAGTTACCTTTACCCTTGTATTTAATTTACAAATGCAACAATGGACTGACCAATTTGGTGCATTTTATTTGAGGAAATTTGATTTTTTATGGTATTTTTTTAGAAAAATTGAAAAATCCCGGAATTTGAAATTGTTTTGAAAAATCTCGAATTTAATTATAAAAATACTACTTTTAAAAGTATTGAGAAAAATACCACTTTTTATTGATTCATGAGATACTTAAGGTAACTAGTCGAGTTACCTGAGATAACTTGAACAGTTACTAAGTAACTGGATTGGTTACTTTAAGTAACCTAACTAGTTACTTGAAGTAACTGTTACTTCGAGTACTATTTAAAAATGCCAAATTTAAAGAAAAAATTGTATTTTTCTAAATATTTTTTTTAATGTTATTTTTCTAATAATACGTTTAAAAAGTGATATTTTTCTAAATCAATCCTAGATTTTTCAAAAGAATGAGTCCATCCGGGATTTTTCAATTTTTGGTATCTTGGGCTTGGAATTTTGTAAATAGCCCATTTTATTTTGAACAAGTCCACAGTGGGTTACATGGCGAGTCGGTCTATTCCATGATTTACTAAGTCAAACTGGCCCATAAAAGGGAAATGCTTAGTCTAGTCCATTCTATGGGCCTTTATATTTGGGCCATGATAAGCTAAGTCGCAAGCTTGAGTAAGGTGGCCCACGTGCTTTGGTTGGGCCCCGTCCATGAATGATACTTTCTTTTATTAATTACTAAAAAATAATTTGTAAAGAAAGATTATTTTTTTTAATAATTTAATTTGTGAGCCAAGATAGAACGGCTCATTGTGGGATAGTCCAATCTAATCTAGCTCATAATTTTAGGCTGACTAGTTAGTAGGCCTTGATATACGTAGGTTCGGCCTGTTTCATTTAAAATACGTATCAAGCCAAGATAAGCTGACGCCAATCTGACACTGTAACAAGATGGGCTTGGATGGGCCCGCCAAGTTCGAATCGTATTGCATATCTATTTCTTATAATAATAAATTATTAAAAAAAGACCTTCAATTATACACTTTTTGTAATTTTAACCACATATTTTGATCTGTATAAATTTATATCTTCACACTAAAATTTTCTACAAATTTGTACTAGCATGAAATGACAAATTTACCTATCATTTAACATTGAATCCTTGAGAGTAACTTATTCATGTTATTAAAGACTTACGTCTTACTAAAAATACCATAAAATAAATACTATTAAAATTTAAACATTAAAATTAAAAAATAACAAATTTCTTTAAAAAAAAATATCAAGACATTATTTTTGTTGAAAAAAAAAGTCTCCTTTAAAGATATATTTCTTATGAATAAAATACTAAAATTTCAAAAAACAAATTACAGGCTTCAAATTAAATTTAAATTTCAAAATAACATTAAAAAAAAAAAAGCAACAATATTTAATACTTAAAACATTAGCAACCAAGTTATGAAGTAAAATAAAATTCCAACCCAAAATACTAAATGAGACAATCTCAATTGGTCTATAATTTTTGAGAGTATGTTTGAGAGGAGAGTAGTTTAAATCCTAATTAAACCCATTTATGTATAAATAATTTTTTTTTAAAAAAAAATTGAATCCAAAATATCAAGAACGAAAATTTCCTTTCTGTCCTTCTAACAAATGGATCAAACGCAACCGTAGCATCATATTGGATTAACTTATACCGCGTGTCCTAAACTTCTCAATCATCAATCTCAGTAGCAATCCAAATCCCAATGGAAAACACCACCTAATCTCAAATTTACCATACAACACTCTTTCTGCTCCTAAATCGTCGGATCCTTTTTTAAAAGGAAAAAAAAAAAAAAAAAAAAAAAAAGAGAAGAGAGAGAGAGAGAAAGGAAGTCTTGTGGCTATATGTGATAGAAAGATGTGGTGTTTGGGATTATTAGAGGAGGTTAACCATAGATCTATGAGACTAACGAAGAAGATGATAGATCCATGAGACATACGTTTGACAGCTTTAATTCCTAATTTTTGATTCGTCCACGATGGAGACCATTGTTATGACAACCACCAAGGGAGGCAAAGCAAAGCCCAAGACCACCAGCATAAAACAAATATGAAAATTAGGCCTTGTACAGATTTTTAGCAAAAAAAAAAAAAAAATAGAAAAATAGAGTGGGCTGAATTTTTTTCTAAATCTGGTACAGTTTTTATTAGAAAAATACCAATTTTTAAAATAGTAACTAATAAACGATAACCAGTTTTCGAGTATTGGTAACTAGTAAACAAATATATTTATAATGTGTATATAACTGATAATTGGTAATTAGTAATTGGTAACTAGTAATTATTTTAAAAATAATATTTTTCTAAAAACTGGTTAAAAAGTATTATCTAATAAAAACTCTATGGGAATTTAAAAAAAAACATTGACCTCCGTATTTTTATAATTCTTTTCGATTTTAAGTAAAAGTGTTGGAAACTCAAAATAAAGTAGTCAAATTTGGCACATAGGGTATATATTTTGCAAAAATTGTTAATATAAAAGTATAAATTTGCACCAGCAAACTATAGAGTTAAAAGATATAATTGAGGGTTTTTTTATTGTTTACTCTTTTTATAAAACTGATTCATTTCAGCATTTTTCCTTTGGATTAATTATGATATTTTTTAATAGTATTTAATTTTAAATGATCCAAAATTTGGCGGAAAAAAAAAAAGACTTAAAATTCCCCACCTAAAACGAAAAAATAAAATAAGCCTGCCAGATGGTGCAATATAACTAGACATTGAGAAATTTACAATAACGCGCAGTTACTCCAGTTTTGCTTCTTACAGATAACGTAACGGTAACGTGGCACCTGGATTCAAGCAAAAGCAGTACCGCCATTTTGAATTTGAAAATATCTCTCTCTCTCTCTCTCTCTCTCTTCCGTAACGGCCAAATCAACTCCTCTTATTTTTTCACTACTACCACTTCTTCCCCAAGTTTTCAGCCCATTTCTCAATCGCACCTCACTCTCTCTCTCTCTCTCTCTCCACTCTCTCTTCGTCCTCTCTCTAGCTAGAGCCTCAGCAATGGCTACTCTAACTCAGGGTATTCTCCTTAAGCTTCTCCAGTCAATGAACTCCACCACCCGAGTCACCGGCGACCACCGCTCCGCTCTTCTCCAGGTCATCGGAATCGTCCCCGCCCTCGCCGGCCCCGATCTCTGGCCCAACCAGGGCTTCTTCGTCCAGCTCTCCGACTCCCTCAACTCCACCTACGTCTCCCTCTCCGACCGCGACGTCGACCTCATCCTCAACAACCGCTTACAGCTCGGCCAGTTCGTCTATGTCGACCGCTTCGAGTTCGATTCCCCTGTTCCGCGAGTCTCAGGGATCCGCCCAATCGCCGGGCGCCACCACTTCGTCGGGAGTCCCGAAACCCTAGTCGCCCGAATTTCGGCCTCAAAGCGCGATTTCGTGATTCAGCCCCTCTCGGATTCTGACCAATCGGTTGACCCGATTTCCCTCTTCTTGTCCGGGAAAAAGGCCGAGGAAGGTGGGAGCGAGACTAAGGAGTTTAAGATTGAGCCCAAAGCCGAAAAGGGTCGATCGAGGCAGCCTCTTGCCCCTCGAGATAACATCCCAGTTGGGAATTTGGGGAATGTGGCGGATTCAGAGGAATCGAATTCGAAGGTTGCTGTTGCCAATAGGCCTTCGAGGTTTTCGTCTCCGGCCGGTGCGAAGAGATCGGTATCGGTTGGGAAGAAGAGTGCTCCTGTCGTGGAGAGAGATCCATCTCCAGCCGGAAAAGCCAAGCGGTCGTCGTCTCCGGCACCATCGAAGTGCGTAGTTCCGAGCTTAGTGGCGGCACGTGAGGAGAATAAGAAGCTGTCTAAGGAGCCGGCGATTATAGTACCGTCGAGGTATAGACAGCCATCACCCAATGGGCGTCGGCAGGCTTCGCCTGCTCGAAGGGCTTCGCTTTCGCCTGGGAGAAGATTGTCCGGTGTGAAGGTCTCGCCCATGGTTTTGGGTGCCGCAGATTCTTCTGGTAAGAAGAAATTGGCAACTATCGCCGTCGGGATTTCGAAGGTTTCGGAAGCAATTGTTGGATCGACAAAGACTAATAGGAAAAGCTGGGATGAGCCCCCCGCTGCGATAGCTCCGGCTGAGCCGAAAGAGAAGGGTGTTTCCAAAAACAAACCAGATTTGCAAGCAATTTGGCGAACTCAGGTAATTGATTCTTAGATAAATGCTTTGAAAGAGAAAAAAACTTCCAATTATACAACAGAACATCATATTGTCTTCTAGTTTTTTCTCCTTCTGATTGTCTCCTTCTGGGTACTTCAGGTCGCCATTTCAAGGCGTTTAAGCGATGCGAGTAGCCGACAATCGAGTAGTGACGATTCAACAACCCACGAGAAAGCAAAATCTAGCTCATCTGAAGGTTTTCTTGTCGAGGAGATGAAGAACAATGCGGCTCTACCTATCACTGTTCATGAACGAAAATGGACTGATGGCAGTGTTGGGTTGGATACAGTCTCCGCAGACCTTGCAAAGCTTGGAAAGGTATAAACAAAGTATACCAACTTGAAAGTTTCTCTGTTTTGCTGTGTTTGCAACTTGAGCAATTGAATTGAATATGAATTGGTGGCTACCAGTGTTTGAATATTTCGTCTGCTTTGATCTTATTCCCTACGTTTGTACCTGGAACATTTTCTTGAATTGGACTCGATGCAGTGTTTTTTTTCTTGGTTTCCCGCTACGTAAATGGTTAAACCCTACTTCGAGATTTGAATTTGGCATGTTGCAGACAAGGGGTTTTTTCTAGTGGAAAATTATGGTTAGGCGGATTGGTTTCTTTCTATTGTGACTTGGTCTTAATTTATATGAGTTAAAACAATAGGAAAACTAAATATAGTATCAAGGTAGCATCAAGCAATGCAACACATCACGTGCGACTTGATGTGTGACAATAAATTTGAAGTCATTTACTTTTGAGATCTTGGATTGCTATGGTTCAGTGCTATGCTTGTTTGAACTTGTCGTTATGTATCCCTATCCAGATTAACTTGTTAATGAAACAGATAGTTTACTTTCTCTTTTTCTACTCTTCTTTTCTCACTGAATAATCAGAATGTCAGATCTTGATATTGACTAAACCACACCGAATCCCAAATGCAGGAGGCTATGAAAAGAAAAGTTCTTGCTTCTATTGCTGCAGCTGAAGCATTGGAGGAAGCAACTGCCACTGAGTCTATTATTAGGAGTTTAAGGTAATGCTCTAATGTTTGACTTCTTATCTTCTAATGGTACTTAAAATGAACAAGGTAGATTTCATATTTTTCTGAACTTGTAAAAGATAACCACTCCACTATCATCACTAATGACCACTGTGATCATGAACTTCTTTCCTTTCTATATCAGCATGTTTTCAGAACTCTCTTCCACATCCAAGGTTGGGAACCCTCTTCCCACCATAGACCGCTTCTTTTCAATCTACGACAACATAGTGAAATCAACAGCAATAGCTGAATCAATTGCCAGCAGCCGCAATTACGAACCACCCCATGATAACGTTATCCTCACCGAGCAATCAAACTCTGTTTCTCTCTGGGTAGAAGCCGCCTTGGCCACTGATCTCGAGATTGTCTCCTTTCTGACCACCCAAGACAACGAAACTCCGTCAACACTGCAGAGAAGTCTGTCCAAACGACAGTCTTTCACCACACCTTCTCCCAAGAACAATCCCAAAATCCCATTAATGCCGAAATCGAACAATGCTCGAGTTGTTGGGACGTGGACAAGGGGTCATGGAATGCAGGAGACTGTTGAGCTTGGAAATAGGTTGAAAACTGAGATGAAAACGTGGTTTCTGCGTTTTGTTGAGGAGGCCATCGATGCCGGTTTTCGGGTTTTCGGAGAGACTACTTCTGATGGAAGGAGGTTATCTCTGGACTGTGGATCCATTGCTGCGGTTTTGTCACAGTTGAAAAGAGTGAATGAGTGGTTGGACCGTGTGGTTTCGCGAAAGGATGAGCTAATCAGTGAAAAGGTTGATCGTTTGAAGAGAAAGATCTATGGTTTTGTTATTCAACACGTTGGAACAACATTTGATAATAACCCCTCGCAACTCACTTCTTAGTCTTGATTTCTTTCTCTGTTTTTTTTTTTAATTTATTATTGTAAAATCTAGATTCATCTCGTCTTTTGTGAAGTTTATTCTATTGCGTTTCAATTTGCTTTCTTGCAAATTATCCAAAATCTTTGAATTTTGGCATCTTAATTCAAGTTGTGAAGGATGGTACTTATCATCTAATCGTCTTATTTAGCTTTTAACTTTGTTTATTAATAGTGACGTTTGAATGGAATTTTTTGTTTTTACTTCGTGATTTTAATATAATGACTAGAATAATATTAGTAAATTTATTTAAAAAAATTTATAATTAATACATATATAAATATAGAATTTATTTTAAAAAATGCGTAAATGAATTAGTCAATTTTTTTATTTTTTTATAAAAAATAAAAATAGTGAAAAATACTCAATAATCATAAATCAATCTCAATTATCTTATTTATTAGAAAAAAAATAACAAAAAATATATAAATTTTAAACTGATTTACGTATAACTTTTTAAAATAAATTCTTTTAATGTAGTTGCTTTATTCATTGTTTTTTTTATTTAAGAAAATAACTTATTCATAATATGAAAATTATGCTACTTTGAATTTTATCTTTTATACAGTAAAAAAAAATTTATGAAATATTGAAGATACAATAATACATATAGTTTAAATTAAAGGTAATAAAAAAATTAAACTTTAAATTAAATTTTCAAAATGAATTGAAAATTTATATATTGGATGAGATGACTTATTATTATAGATTTATTTCTAAATTAATTAAATTTACTCATCTATAGAGTAAAAATAAAAATATTAATTGAAAACTCACCCTAATATATATAAGTTGTCAATCTAGTAGTTATTTTTTTAACCTATATTTAGATATATTTTTTTAGCCGTAGGATCATCATCTAATGGTGATCCAAAGGTTATAATGAGGTGTATAAAAAGACGTACATTATTAATGTTATTTTTCTATCTTACTTTTTACAATAAAAAATATGGACGATAAATTTTCATTGGTCAAAATGATACCTATGTATAGATAAAAGAAAATTATTGAATTAGTGCTTATATATATATTTTTTTATTGGATATATATGGATAATAATTTAGTAGGTTTTTTTTCTTTTGGCCAATGAAAATTTATTGTGCATATTTTTTTATTATAAAAAATAAGATAGAGAAAAAAAACATTAATGATATGCATTTTTTTATATATTTTATTATTAGACGATGACTTAACAGCTAAAAAAAATACATATTAGATTGACAATCATATATATATATATATATATTTATGGATTTGGACTCTTGACAATGAATGAATTAATTAAAAGGAACGCAAATTATGGGCCATTCGAGAGTCGATATTGATTAAGCTGAAGCATAAGCTAAAAGTTAGTTCTTTTAATTTCTCAAAACACTGTTGACAATCGATTGAATTTTGTTTTAATTATTTATGAAATCTTTTCTTTTTTTTCTGCCTTCAAAAATAGCTTTTTAGACAATTATGACACAAACACTAGTATAGCTAAAAATTAATGAGAGAATTGTAAAAGCAATTTCAAACCGATGATATTCCACTTCATTCCAGATACATGTATACAACAATAAGAAGAACAGCAGCAGCAGCAACAACAAAAAAAGCTGTCATGCATGCAAAGTTACACTTGTGTGCAAATAAGGGCATTATCACATTTGGCCCTACTTAAAAGTCATGGTGAAAACGAAGGTAAGTGGATAACCTCTAAATCACCTGAAAAAAAATCCTCCTTTGAATCTTTTGATGATAAATTAAAACCCAGTAGTACACTTACCGAATTCAGGGCTTTTTACTTGTGATATCTTTGCATTGATGCAATATGGTTTTTAAAAACTGACATTATTTTATATCAATTGAATAGGTTTACCTCTTTGTTTAATATGAAAACAAAATTTCAAATAAAAGATACAATTCGACCCAATTGAACATAGAATACATGAATAATAGAACACATTTGATCATATAGACAAAGAATTTAGATGTATCAAAATTATTATTAAATTTTTTAATACTAGTACACGTGGTATATGCGTTATTATTATTTAATTAATATATTAAAATTTATCACAAATAAATAAATTATATTAACTAATTAAATTATGCCAATTCACATATTATATATATAGTATTAAAAATTTGGTATAAATTTATGATAACTTACATTCATATAATGACATGACAATTAAAAGTTTTTTTGATAGAATTATTGAACGAGTTCCACTTATAACCAAAGAGGCATTAGTTGTTGTCCTATTTAGTATAAATTCCTCATAATATATCTATATATAAAATAGGAAAAATCAGAAAAATATCTCCTTAATGGCCTAGTCAAACCATTATCCAAGCAACATTAATAAGTTCTAGGGAAAGTTAAAAAAAAATAGTAGAATTTTAATATTGAGTTTTCCTTGAGCAAAGATGATTTTGTAGTTTTGATATGATTTATATTAATCAAATGAATAGTTTTTGTTGTTTCTAAAAACTTGAGATTTTTTTTTTTTGAAAACAAGTGTATTTTTATAATGCAAAATATCTTTATAATAACAGATTGAATTGGGAGAGAAAGTCTTCTGATAGATAAGTCAATTTTCTACGCCGAAAACTATCTTTGCTAATCCACAAATAAAAAATTGACTATGATGCAAGGAAAAAAAAAAACTAAATACATTCAATGGTAAATAAATTGTCAATACAACTGACTCCAATACTTGGAGATTTTCGGCCAACATCCTTGATCGGTAAGAATACTAACCCTTTTATAGCTAGCAAGCTTACGATCTCACCATGATCATCGTTCTTGAAATGTTTATAGTTGTCAAATGTGTCTTTTGCTTATCATGTGTATATAAGCTATTATATCCTACCGAAGGAGGAGACCATAGTCTCCCTCCTTCAAACTTCATAATTAGTTTTTTTATTGTACATTTAATTTATTCTTCTTATATCTATCGTGACAAAAGAACAAAGATCTAAATTTATAATAAGATATATATAAAAATTCAGATAAAATAAAAGATGTTCATTCTTTTTTTTCTTGAGACTAAATCCAACAATTTTTCCTAAATTCTTGAGATTTTTTGAAATTTTATCTTTTTTTTTTTTTGCAATAAGTCTTGATAAAGAGAAACACGGTCCACATGAATGACACTTGGAAGTGGTAGCATAGTGGTAACTGACGATTAATCCGTGGCTTTCTCTCATATTCGCCAAAGATTTGAGTCCTTCAGTCTTTCTTTGCCTAACCTCATAGCCATGACATTGGTTTAGGCTCATAGCCATGATATTGGTTTTTTGGTGAATGGACTAAAGATTGTGTTAATTGTTAGATTATAAATTGAATAAAATTACGGTAATTGCAAAAAAAAAAACTTAGAGATTTGAGTGGGTGTTCCGCAATTTAAACTCTAAAATTTAGATTGTACAAAATAATAATTTGAGATAATTTCTAAAAATTAATACCTTAAGTTAACTTTTTGAATAACTTTAACTAGTATAAGATAATAATATCATAAGAATTAAAAACAATAATAAGGTTCTTAAAAAAAAAAGAATAATAAGGACTAATTTGGTTTTAAGCTTTATTTGGTTAGATGGATGAGTGGAATGATGAAGAGAGAGATGAGTGGATCTTACATTATTAGGTGAGAGTGAGAGATGTAGAGAGAGAAGAAGTAGAGGAAGAAAGTCTCCCTCTGAGCGTACAAAATCCCTTCATTCCAACTTTGGAGGGATCGAAGAGAAATGAAGAAAAAAAAAGAGGAGTTAACATATATTCCCTCTAAAATAATTATAAAATAGATATTATAATAATTTTATGAATAAATATTCTTTATCTTTCTTACTTTTTATCCTACTTACTAAATAAAATAAGGGATTATAAGTCTCCTCTCTCTCCTTCACATTTTCTATCACCCCTTAATTCCCTATTCTTCCTATTCTTTATCTTTCCTACCAAATATAGCCTTAGTGTAGGATATTATTATTTTTTCGTTATTAAAATTGGTCAAAAATCAGTTTCGGTATTAATTTTCAGAAATTCTTAATCTTAAAGTGTTATTTTACAGAATCCAAATTTTAGGTTTTAAATTGTAGAATACTCATACTTCAGGGTAATTTTTTGCAGTTCATTTTTAAAAGTAATGTAATTTTATTTTTCTTCCATTTTTTTGCTCCAAATTCTTTAGAAAAATATATATATATATATATATATATTGTGATGACTACACCCACAAAAAAAAAGGAAAATTTGTACATGGAATATACACAAAACTGAAAAATGATTGTAAAAAGATTATTTGGGATCAACACACTCTTTTTTTTTTTAGTAATAATAATAATCGTCTCAACACACTCCTAATCGCGTCCAACTCCCAGACTGATATGTGCCTAATTATTTGGTGGAAATAAATGGTCCAACTAAGATTTCAACAAGAAATTCATCGATTTCAGGCTATCAGTGCAGATCAAATACGACAAAATGGAGGAAAAACAGAAAGGTACGTTATGAATAAAAGGAACAAATATGGGAAAAAAAATAAAAGTAAGGCCTTATTTGAAAGTAAAATACAAAAACAAGATCAGTTTCACTTGAAAAAAGTTAGAGGCATGGTAGCCAAATAGGCTCCTATCTTGTTCATATCTATGTCCACGATCTGCTTAAAATATGCCAAGTCCATAAATAAGGTGGAAAAATATAAGAAAGAAAAATAGTAGTGTATATTACGTAATAGATTTGTCCGTTATCACATGAAATTATCGATTAATCATATGAGAGAATAAATAAGGGTGGTGTTTTTTTTTTAAAAATAAATAAGGGTGGTGATTCGTATTATTCTATTTTATTCGTGTTGTGTTGATAATATGTATAACGAGTAGTTCTTACATTTGAACACGACATATTTATTATTCCTATACATGATAATAAACAAAATATTTAATATATTATTTAAATAAGTGGTATTCAAGTCGTGTTCAAACGAATGATCTACTAATCGTTTTAGAGTCTAACCATTAATTAAATATAATTTAACCTACTAATCCTAAATATATCCTATTTAGTTCAACATGACATGATCTATTTATCGATGCAACTTAACACGTTAATTTATTTCACATTTCAAATATAATCTGATATAATGATTAATTTATTTAAGATTTCCATTATAACTAATCAACTATAATTACTCAGATAAATATAAGAAAAATTAGTCATTTAACTTATAAATATTTGCCGTTGATATAAATTTGCCCATTCATTTTTGGCTTTGTATTCAACTGTTCCTAGATGACAAATTTATTTTTCTTTTGCCTTTTTCGCTTTTGACTTACTATTCAAATGTCCATATAATAGTAAAGTTATTCTTCTTTTACCTCCTCACTTTTGACTTTGTATTCAAATATCTCATAAAATGATTAGTTATTATTATTTTACCCCCTCAACTTTAATACTGTTAGAAAATTATTAATGGACAATGGCCAAATAATCATTTTATTTTTTAAATAGCTAATAAATATTTTTTACGATTTTTTTATATTAGATATTTCCAAAGAGCTAGTTTTTATGATTAAATAAATAAAATAAACGAAAAGAGGTAAAAAATTAATTTTTAATGGTTATATATATGTATATGTAAAACAAAAAATAGACAAAATAGAGCAATTTTTCCATTAATTCATTAGTATCAAAATATTTTTAGAAATTATGTAAAAAAATACTGTATATTTTTATATTCGAAAGACTTTCTAAAAAATGAAATAACTATTTGTCTTCTTATTTTTCATATTTTTTTTTATGAATTTACCTTTTTTTTATGAAAAATAGTCATTTCATTTCAAAAAAATATGAAAATAAGAGGGTCATTTCATGAATTTGCCCTCTTATTTTATTTCATGAATTTCATGAATGACAAAAGATGAAATCACTATTTTTTTTTTTTGTGAAATGTAGAGAATAAATAGTCATTTTATTTTTGAAAAAGTCTTTTGGATATGAAAATATGTATTTTTTTACATAACTTCTAAAAATATTTTGATACTAATGAATTAATGCAAAAATTGCTATATTTTGTTTATTTTTTATTTTACATTTACATATATAACCATTAAAAAATTATTTTCCTTTTACCTCTTTTTGTTTATTTTATTTGTTTAATCATAAAAACCAGTTTTTTTTGGAAATGTTTAATATAAAAAAAAGTACAAGATATTTATTAGCTATTTAAAAAGTAAAATGATTATTTGGTTATTATCCATTAACAATTTTTTTATGGTGTTAGAGTTGAGGGGTAAAAGAATAATAACTTTACCATTTTATTGAGTATTTGAATATTAAGTCAAAAATAAAGGGCAAAAGAAGAACACATTTGCCATTGTAGGAGTACTTGAATATTAAGTCAAAAGTGAATGAGCAAAAGAATAACAAATTTGCTATATAAGGGTACTTGAATGCAAAATAAAAGTGATAAGACAAATTCATACTGATAGGAAATTTCAAATGGCAAAATGACTAATTTTCCTAAATGTAAAATACAATCCAAAGTTTAAAACTAAAATACATCTTTCAAGTTTTACTAGATAAAATATTATAAAGACGTCTTAAGTCCCAAAACACACAATATAGTACAAAATCTTGAAAAAATTACTTATATTAAGCATGCCAATTTCGGATTTAGCACGTTAATCTGATTTTGATATGTTTAATTTTGTTTAATCAGATTTAATATGTTTTGACTTATGTTTTTTTAAGACAAATCTAAACTTACCAATTTCGTACAAAAACGATGAAAGCTAAACCTGACCGATGAAAACAAAATCTGACTTGAACTAAAATCATTCAAAGGGCTATCGTAGTTCTTTTTTTTTCGCTTCTTTTAAATGTATCGCTTAGGTTATGAGTCAAAACCTAATGTGTTAAATATGAACGAATCCGATAATCAGATTGAAAAGACATATATTTTCCCCTAATTTGAACTCGAAGCAAAACATAACAACACGAACTTGACATAATCAAATATACGTGGATCAGTTATGGACTTCTACTTCCCAAATCCGAAACTCATAAATCCTAACCAAAAATTTTATTAAAATTAAAAAAAAAAAAACCGCAAATCCCTACAGATGACGTTCATCAGCAGCCAGAAGTGTCGCTCTACCTTCTCAATCAGAGTTGTAATGTATGATGAAGAAAGATCAGACGGTGGAGATTTTTGAATGAGACACGAGCATAAAATTCTTTATGTAAAGACAGGGTGATGACATTGGAGTCAATTTATAGAATAGGGCGATGATTTGTTTTTGTTTGTGTGCGCATCTGCAGGCCCATTACGCATTCATATCCAAAGGCCACGTTGAATGAGAACTCTCGCAAACACAAACCAAAGCTCACCCACACAACACAAAACAAAACACTCTCTCTCTCTCTCTCTCTCTCTGGCGTCCACACACACACGCGCGCATACATACAAATACAATACAGCGAGCGAGATAGCAATAAAAGGAGGTGGAGGTCTTTTAAAGGGGTTTGCTATTTGTCTCAACTCTTTAATCGTCTTCCTCTCCGAAACCAAAACTCTCTCCAACACACGCACACCTTTCTCTTTCTCTCTTTTCTTTCTCTTTCTACTCTCTACACATTTTCATTTCACCTTCATTCTCTCTCTCTCTCTCTCTCTCCTCGTTTCAGATCCTTCTTCGTAGAAATCGGAGAATCAATTTCTCACTCAAACCCTAATTTTTCTATCGATTTCTTCTCTCTGGGAAATTTTTTTTTTTTTTTTTTCCAATTTTGTGGTTTATCGGAACTTAACGCTCATTTTCGAGTTTTTGGTTTTGTAATTTGGGGTTGGAAAATCGGTGTTTGGCGACGCGGTTTTGGGGTGTCTTAGGAGCTTTGGATTGGAAATGGCGGGAGGTGGGAGCAGACGGGAGGAGTCCCCGGCGATACAGAGCAACAACGTTTTCGCGGCGCTCGGGAGCTTGAAGAAGAAGAAGAAGTCGTCGTCGGCTTCCGAGAAGAGCAAAGGGTCCTCCGCGGCGGCGAAGAATCCGGAGAAGGAGCCCGAAAAGGAGGTCTTTTGGGCTCCGGCGCCGCTTACGGTGAAGTCCTGGGCCGACGTTGACGACGAGGATGACGACGATTACTACGCCACCACGGCTCCGCCTGAGGCTGTCTGGAGTGCCCCCGATTCCAAGGCGGCTAAGGAGAGTGAGCCTGAGCCTGCTCTTGAGGTAGTCTCCTCTTACTGTTTGAGCTTGTTTTATATATATATATATATCTGTGTGTTTATCTACATGCTATTTGTGTTGTGTCATATTCATATGTGTTTGTTTATGTTCCGTTGATGTTTGATTTGGAATATCTATTTGAAAATAGACATGGGTTGGAATCTGGATTATTTTGAGGACCTGGGGTGTTGTTTTCAGAATGTGCATTTGTTTCTTTTTAAGGAGATATCAATCCTTTGGTGACCGGCTTTGTGAATTTAAATTTGTGATTCACATGTATGTGGCATGCTCTTATGTGCTTGAGATCTTTCACAAATGAGACTACGTTTACAGAGAATGGATCCGTGATTATCATTTTGAAGAATAATTTATCTGATTGGAAGTGTGAATCAGAAGTGTGAATTGAGTCCTTTGCTGTTAATATTTCCGAAAAGAGCAACTTATTTGTTTACTTCTATAGTATGCATTTGCATTACTTCCATTTATAGAAGAATAAGAGGCTCAAATGAGCATTTTAATTGAACTATTTGGAGACAGAATTTATAGGTACAAGATCTGGAGGATACTATAGACTTTAATGTCTAGTTTAGTTATTCTTTTGATTGTTCATTTTAACGACATTCGATGTTGATTCTCCAAAGTTTTTGTGTCCTACATAATGGGTTACTATATACTCCACTTGTTTTCCACGTGTTTGTCATCATCGCAGTTTTGTTGCTCTGACCAGTTTTTCCGCGGCTTTTGTCGATGAATTTAGTTGTGTTTGTCTTCATGTTCAACTTTGTAGAGTTAATTTTTCGTTGTGTGATAGTCTCGATAACGGTTTCAAAAGATCGCTGTGAGGATCTTTTAGATTCTTTTTTGGAGTAACTCGAGATACCAGAGTCAGAAGTTAGTGATTTAATTTGTCGGAATTGTTACCCATTTGACACGCGTTGATTGTACTTGAAAATTAGGAAATATGTGGCTAATTAACTTAAGCCTTTCCATTTATTGGCTTATAAAGAAACCATTAGTAGATTAAGAAAATACATCTTTGGTTGTGTTGATTGTTGACAAGTGGTTTGTTTTGGGTAAACATTAAAACATTTTAAAGTAGTTTTTGTAGTAGTCTCATGCTATAAGCTGTTGAAGTCATATCTACATCTAAATTTCATTTTAACGGAAGAGGGAGGTATGTCATGAGCCATAAAATATTGTTGGACTCGGGCCAATATGGTCAAAACAACAATGGTGTTCCCCCTATTATGGTATTGTGCAAAATTTATAATACGTAAGGTTTGGCATAGTGAAACTCAGATGTTAAGAAGATTGAAAATATCATAATATTGGAGTTCAGAGTGAAGATGAGGCCATTCTTCTCTCAGCTCAACATTGAAGTGTTCTTTTCCAGTCAGCTAAGTTTTGTTGTTCTTTGCCTGCAATCAAGACCCTAAGGTGCCTAATAACAGTGCTAAAATCTTGAGTCTCCCAAACTTCCAGCTGATGTTGGTTTTACACCTAATCTAATATACATTTGGCGACCCTTCTGTGTACTTGATTCCAGGTAAGTGAGAGTGAGGAAGAAGCTATTGATGAAATTGATGATGATGTGGAGGAAGAACATGAAAACGAATCTGAAGCACCACAAACTGAGCCTGCTAAGAATCCTCCTCAAGCTCCTCTGCCTCCTAAAGATTCAGAAAGGCAGCTTTCCAAGAAAGAACTGAAGAAAAAGGAGCTTGAAGAACTTGAAGCAGTTCTTGCTGAGTTAGGATATAATGCTAAAAGTGAGACTGGTGGCCAAGATGATTCCCATGGTAATTTATCCTTTCTTCATGTCTTGGCATGGTAATCCTTTTTGGCTAGCAGTGCAAGTAGTATTGTTTTGAAAATTAATTACTATATTCCGAAAATGTTTTATTTCTTCAACTTGTGAAATAAGAGGATAAGAGTTGATGATTGCATGATCTGACTGATGATCTGGATATTAACGTCCTGTCTTGTCTGTTTGTTTACAATGTTTATGCATTCCTGTTATTAGTCTTCTAGCTGATAATGTAATTAGGAAATGAAATAGTATTACAGCTTTAATACTCTACCATGTTGGAAACAGGTCAGAAAACTGCAATGATTATTTGCCATTATGGTCTCCAGTTAAATTTCCTCACCATTTATTCTTGACTTAAGATGCATTTATTGGGACTGCCATTAAATTTGAACTTCTACAAGCTCCATGTTTTTTTTTTTTGGGTCCAGCTTTCCTTGGCATATTCAAGTGATCTGTCTTCTTTCTTGCTTGTGCTGATCCCTTTTATACTTAGGTGTTGGACAAGAGAAGAAAGAAGATAACCTCAACGGGGAGGTGGACAAGAAGGAAAATGCCGGGGAGAGCAAATCTGCAAAAAAGAAGAAAAAGAAGGATAAATTGAAAGAGTCAAAAGAATCTCCTGATGGAGCAGATGCAGGAAATGTTGCAGATGAAACTGCTGAGACTGAGAAGGAAGAAGATTTATCTGCAATTGATGTCAAGGAGAGGCTAAAGAAAGTAACATCTTTGAAGAAGAAGAAATCAAGCAAAGAGATGGACGCCGCTGCCCGAGCTGCTGCGAGTGAAGCAGCTGCCAGGAATGCGAAGCTTGCTGCGGCAAAGAAAAAAGAGAAGAATCACTACAATCAGCAGCCGGTTCGGTAAGCCGGCCAGTTTTGGTTTCTTAATTTATCTTTTCCTTTCATATATGAGCATGTACTTTTGTTCATTTGTTGAACGCAACAATAAACACTTAGGAACTGGTTTTGTGAACTTGAATGTCAACAAGATACTTGTTTTACTTGAAAAGAAAAAAGAAAGTCTTTGTATCTTCTCATTGTCTTCTGCAAACCCAAGAAGATCCTGAGCGCGTTGAGAGCTCTCTGAACGACGACCATTTTATCACATACGTGAACGTGCTGAACTCTTCAAAATACTACCAAAAAAGGAAAAAATGAAAACGAATCATGGTTTGATTTGATGTAGTAATTATGCAAATTGACCTGAAGGACTTGGGCAACTCAGCCTGATTACACATGAAAGAATTGGGCTTTTTGAAATTCAGCTTTATTTGTCTACCCAGTTCTCGTATTTGATCATCATGTTCTTTTTCTGTCCATTGAACAATTCCAGATATTAAGTTTTAGGAAAGCTCGTAGACCAGTGAAAGTAAATTAGTCCCCATGCAAAGATACAAAAATCGTTGACAAATAAATCTTAAATGAGTAATTCATTCATTAATCAAAGAGTAAAAGGGCAGTTGGAGATCATGAATGGTGCCACTACCCAACGAATTCTCACCAGACAATTTTTATATGCCCTTTTATTTGGCTTAAGCCAATCATCTTTGCATGTCTAAGCAAACTAGCAAAGTATGGTCTATCGTCTACAAATGCAGCTTCTTGGCATGACTCCCCTCCATGGCTCCTCCATGGGTTCAAGAGCTCCATTTCCCTCACCTCAACATCCCCATCACCGTCGATCGCATTGCTCCAGTACTTCCTGCCAGCCCTATCCCTGCCTCTCCTGGCCAAACCCTGTACCTCTCCAACATCGATGACATGATCGGATCCCGCGTTTTCACTCCAACAATTTACTTCTACCCATCAAACCACCACAAGCCTGTGATGCAGACACTTCGCAGTGCCCTTTCCAGTGTCCTAGTTCCCTACTACCCTTTCTCGGGCAGGCTTCGGGAGACCCAAAACGGGAAACTAGAAGTCTTTTTAGGACCGGAACAAGGCGCCCTCATGGTGGAGGCTCACTCTGACAAGGCCTTAGCCGAATTAGGTGACCTCGCAGTACCAAACCCGGCGTGGACGCCATTGATCTTCCGGTTTCCTGATGAAGAGCCTTACAAAGTTCTCGACATGCCTTTGGTCATAGCTCAGGTGACCCTTTTCAGGTGCGGAGGTTTCAGCATTGGTTTGAGGCTCTGCCATTGCCTCTGCGACGGTCTTGGAGCTATGCAATTCATAAACTCATGGGCTGAAACTGCGAAAACAGGTAAGCTAGTCACAAACCCTGAGCCATGTTGGGACAGAGAGTTCTTCAAACCCCGGAACCCGCTTCTAGTCAAATTCCCTCATATTGAATTCAAGAAAGTCAACGACGGTTCGAGCTTGACCACCACCATATCTGGAGCCAAAGTCATTCAGAAGTGTTATAGGGTCAGCCATGGTTTTCAAGCTCAGCTCAAGGCTCTGGCTCAAACAGGGGAGGCCTCCCTCTGTTCCACCTTTGACGCCATGGCAGCTCACATTTGGAGATCTTGGGTCAAAGCTCTGGACGTGAGACCAATGGACTACAAGCTCAGGTTGACTTTTTCGGTGAACGCTCGGCCTAAGCTGAAGAACCCGCCGTTGAAGGAAGGTTTCTACGGCAATGTCGTTTGCGTGGCGTGCGCCACAAGCACCGTTTCGGAGCTCGTCGAGGGCAGTTTCTCCAAAACGGCCCGTTTAGTCGGCGAAGCCCGTCGTGGGATCTCGGAGGAGTATCTGAGGTCAACGGTTGACTATGTTGAGGTTGACCGACCAAGGAGGTTGGAGTTTGGAGGCAAGTTGACGATAACACAGTGGACGAGGTTCTCACTTTATGAGTCTGCGGATTTTGGATGGGGAAGGCCTGTGTATGCTGGTCCTATTGATTTGACTCCCACGCCCCAAGTTTGTGTTTTCTTGCCGGAAGGCGAGGCTGATCCCGGCGGCAGCAGTGGCAGTGACAGTGACGGAGCTATGATTGTGTGTATTTGCTTACCGGAATATGCAACCGATAAATTTAACGAGCTTTTAAATACGACTGATTCTCGTGAAAAAGAAAATGTCAATACCTAGTAAAAACAAAGGTTGTAAGTGAAGTACTAGAGTTACTGTATAGTGAATAAAGATAACAAATTTGACAGAATTTAATGAAAAATTCAATTAGTAAAAGTTACGGATGTAAGTTCAGAGGTATTGCATTGGAAATAAACGTGACTATTTACTGTATATTTGATGTTTTAATATGTAACATTTGTTAAGTACAGAAGTGATATACATGTTCCAAATGGATAAGCCGATTTTCGTTATTGATTGTACTTAGAGAGTCCCTTCTTATAATGTTATGCACTTTCTTTGCACTAGGGAATGTGGATATGAGCGTAAAGCTTATTTTGTACCACAATGAATTTCATGTTGTTTTTAACTGTTAAAGTTTCTTTTTATTTTAGTATGACAATGAAACTCATGCTGTTTTATGTCAAAGTTTCATTCTTTGTCGATATATAATCATATATTAGAAGGAAGATCGATTGATATTTATTAGTTCCATCAATTGACTAGCACACATTAAAAACACAATACAAAGGGGTATTGACAAATATGTAGCTTATGGCGAAGACGAATTTGAAGCTGTTTGTATGGTTCTATGGAGCTTATGGCGAGAAAGAAATAATGCCAAGTTTGGAAATCTCTGCAAATCTTCCCGAGATGATTTTAACTGACATGGGATCTTTTTGTGCATAAATTTCAACATGCTCCGGCTGGAATAGATTGTGCAAAACCAGTACGTAGAAATGACTCGAGAAAGTGGCAAGCTTCAGAATATGAATTGCTCAAATTAGATGTTGATGCCGCTCTTTTTGCAAATATTGGTGTTACTGTTGTTGGGATGATTATTATGGATGGTTTAGATAGAATGGTGTTTGGATGATTTTGGTAGAAAGGTTGGTGCTTCTGATCCACACATGGACTGAGCTTCTTGCAATCAGAGAGTGTTTGGAGTTTGCAATGGCTTGTTGATGTTTCAATGAACGTTGTTTAGAGTGATTGCTTCAATGCAGTACAGCAGATCGAGCATAAAAAATTTCATTGTTAGTGATATTCTTTCCTTGTTAAGTATTGGTAGTGGTGGCATTTGTAACTTTTTTTCCCCCCCCCTAAGATGGGATCGGAATAAAGCAGCTATAATACTTGTAAAATCTTGTCTCAATATAGTTGGTACCATGATGTATTTATGCGGAAATTCCGAATTATATTGCTACAGTTGTGGCAAATGATTTTAGTTTAATAAATAACTTCCACCTTTACCTCAAAAAGATGATAAATAAATATCGTGATTTTTGACTTTTCTGTAAATAATGGTTTGACTTTTCAACTATGCAAATATGAATATAAAAGATATCCTGACCTTTCATATTTCAGTGGAAAAAAAAAAAAAAGAGGTTCGACTTTTCAATTATGCAAATACGAAGATATCTTCGCATTTCATATTTATATTATATAATATTTGATATGAGGACTAATTTGCTACTTTCGTATTTTATTTTTAAAGTGAAATTTAACTAATAAATACCACTTACTATAAATCTAAGAAAATTTACATATATCTTAAAAATTATGATATTATTTTCTGGAACTAAAATATATATTTTTTTTTTTTTCAGAAAAGAAATTTTTTTTTTTTTTTTAATCTTTATCCTCGCCGCAAGAACATGAGTAGTGTCACCACAAACTAGTAATTCGTGTAGAAAAGAAAATGCTTCTCTCAGATAAGCTTGAGGTGCGGGGTACAGATCCCGGCTTCCTTCCCCTTCCCAACTAACTATAAATTCTAGTAAGGAAAATAAGAGTAGTGTTCCTTAAAAAAAAAAAAAAAAACATGAGCAGTGATCTCCTTTCCTTTTCAACTTTATTATTTATTCAATTGAGAAAAGAAAAAAAAAATAATCATTACCGAATCATAGTCCAAAGTCACATGGTGTTGTTGGGTTATGCTGTCAAAAAGGAAAAGACTTCGAGCCAATTTGTTTGTGACTGACTACTCGTGTGAATGCTAGGGTATCTATTTTGAAACCTATCTAAAGATTTTTCCAGAATAAGAAAAGGGAGCTTGAACGAATCAACGTTTGGCAACTAGATTTTAAATACTGGTTTCAAAATCAAGCTTTCGTTCCTCCTTAAAACTAAAAATGACTGTTTACCAAAGAAAAGAGGAAAAAAAAAAAACCGACTAAACTGTTACATATAAAATGAAACTTGTCTAACGTTAGAACGAAAAGAAAAAAAAAATGAAAATATTAGTAGCAGTCTAAATTTCTTTCTTTCTCTCACCCTATTTCTCTTGTCTTAGTAATTTTTTTTTTTTCCTGAAAAGAAAAGACCGAATAACTATTATTAAAACAAATCATCGGCCAGAAATTTGGCAAAACATCCTCGAATTACATCGGCCGATAATGAAAGAAAATCTTCTCTAAGACAAAACTTTGCAAGTGTATGGACCACTTTATTGCTCTCACGAGCAACGAAACGATAAGAATCTATACCATAAGAATACACTAAGGACTAGATATCCTCAACCAAGATATCCTCAGCAAACAAACTAACTAAAAAATTGATAGACTCAATTGCATTCCAACAATCATTTTCAATAATAGACACTGAAAATGTGTAATTAGAAAACCAACTAAGAGCCTCTCAGATAGCTATCAACTCAGTACCAAAAGGACTAATGGAAATTGAGATTAGCCTCGCTAGAATATCAATCACATGCCCATTACAATCTCTAATCACAAGCCCACTACTTTTAAAAGTTTTAGGAGTATTTGAATGAAATCTCATAATAGTTTCTTTTGTTTAAAAGATTTTAAAGAAAAACGCATTGACTCAATAGCTTTTCTTAAAAAATCTCTTAAGAATTTTATTTCTTGAAATAAAAGTTTTTTCAAACCACCTAACTAGGCCAATTTTGAGGATTCTAATTAGTATACAAGTTTGAGAAATATCCTTGAATTAGCATTATCTATAAACGTCACTTTAATTAGTAACTTCATGAAAAAAGATGATTGCGTCTATATCAACATTGAGCAATGTTAAATGCACTCTAGTGTCTCACTGCTTGTAGTGTAAATTCTACTATTAAGTTTAATAATTTAATAATGTAACAAACTATATTAGAACTTATATATCAAGCCGCAAGTGAAAAAGTACAAAAAAGAGTGTAAAAAATATTATGGGTAGCATTTCTTTAAAGCATTTCATAGCATAAACATTATCCTCATTTTACTTTTAATCTATTTTACAGAACTTACCAAATATTATTTTCGAACAAGCAATGCTATGGTGTTGCTCAACATTATATTATATGTCAGTTTGACATTGAGTAATTATTATTAATAGACTAGGTCCTACATGAATCCATCTAAGAAAAAAAGGTATGTGAATCACCAATTGTAAGAAAAATTATTCAATTACTCCAAATTTAATGCTCTAAAAGCTATACCAATCTTGCACTAAGAAAATAACTAGTTTTACCGAAAAGTACAAGGACTAATGACATAATGTGTCACTACTCTAGCCTAATTTGAAAGGAAAGGGATGTTAAATGTATTATCTTTTACATTCGTAACTTTACTATTTGACATACGTATTCTATTATGACCTTTTAGATTGTTAAAATATCATAATGGAATTCATATATCATAGAGTGAGATTGGAAAATATAAAAGAAAGTGCAATTAGTATTTTTTTTAGAAGATATACCATTATTGAAGATAACTATTTGCGGTATTACATTAAAATGACTAAATTTTGGACTCATTTTAAGTAAATGTCAAATCTTCAATTATTATAGTAAAATAACTGGTATATCAGTTTATATACCAAAATGTAAAATATGATACATATTATATAAAAATTAATATACTTAGTACATAAACTAAAACTGATATTATAAGTAGATATACCATGTAAAATGCATATACTCGTTCATTTAGCTTAAAAAAAATATATTTATTAAAATAAAGTGTAAAAGAGGACATCTACTATAATTTGGGTTTCTAACACTTCTACCTATAAAAATAAAAAGGAATTACAAAAATACGGTGGGTATGAATTTTTTTTTTTCAATTCTCGTATCGCTGTTTTTTAAGAAAAATATTACTTTTAAAAAGGTTTTTAGAAAAATACGACTTTTACCCTTTTCTAGAAGAGTATCATTTTTAAAATAGTTATTTGTTACTCGTATCTGAAAATTGATTGTTAGTTACTAGTTACCAGTTATATTTTAATAATAAATATCTTTGGTTACTAGTTACTAATCCTCAAAAACCAGTTAGTAGTTACTATTTTAGAAAATAGTATTTTTCTAATTTTTTTAAAAAATGGTATTTTTCTAAAAAATATGATATCAAATCTAGAAAAAGCTAACTACACCTTCCAATTCTTTTCTAAGAATACTGTACAAGACCTAATTTTTATGGGAAATTAACATAAATAGTAATAATTTTAGCTGAAATGACTTTTTTAGAAGTGTTTTGAAAAAATAAATTTTTAATAGTGTTTTAGTATTTTGGGACTCTGTGTGACAGATGGTCGCACAATATGTGATTATAATAAATCCTAAAAAAATCATAATTTTATAGTTACATATTGTGTGATCCTTTGTCAGTGACATTACTAGAAGTATCAATTTGAAAAAGATTACTAAAAAAATCATTTTGTATAAAATTAATACTATTCAGGTCAATTTCCTTTTCCGGTTGAAAGTTCTGGCACGGGGTACTAACTCGGCCCAGTAAATTTGGACTAATGGACTCAAGCCCAAGGGCCAGCATGTCTCACAGAGGCCCGTAACTAAAGGAGTAATAAAGCCCAAGTGGAAGTTTAACGAGCGTTTCGACAGTCGGTACTACCTGAGAGAGACCAGCGAAGCAAACCTCTTTCTTCTCCATCTCCAACCTGTCCTCTTCTCTCTTCCTTTACCTCTCTCTCAAATCAAAACTTCATTCAATTTATTAATATATTTTCCAAGATTTTCGTTTTTCTCGTCTCATAATTTTCCCATCAACCAAACACACACGCAGGCGCTAGCGCGCGCGCGGGGGCCGATTCGGAATCTTTTATTTTGTTTTCGATTCCTCGGAATCTGTACTCTGATGATCAATTTAGGTCTTAGTTAGAGCTTGATCGATCGAGAATTTGGGGGAGAAATCGTAATTAACCGTAAGAACTGGGGGCGAATCAGTCTCGGTCTCACCGAACCCCGGCGGCTGCGGCGGCGTTGGGGCCATCGGCTCAAGCCGGCGTGGGACTCTGGTTCTTTCTCCGACCTAACAATGCGCCCCGGCACCACACTCTCCATTACCTCCCTCACGTAGAATCCGTGAGCCGTCACGCACCTGATCACCCCCACCACCGCCCCCGCTCAGCTCCATCGTCATCGTCATCAACCTCCTCCATGGACAACTCTGGTCCTGCTCCCAATTCGGCTCCAGCTCCGTTGGAGGAGCCGGAGTACTTGGCCCGGTACTTGGTCGTCAAGCACTCGTGGAAAGGCCGATACAAGCGAATTCTCTGCATATCGAATGTCACCATAATCACCTTGGACCCTTCCACACTGGCTGTCACCAATTCCTACGACGTGGGCAACGATTTCGAGGCCGCCGCGCCAATAATCAGCCGCGACGAGAGCTCCAATGAGTTCAATTTGAGTGTTCGGACGGATGGCCGTGGGAAATTCAAGGCCATCAAGTTCTCGTCGAGGTACAGGGCGAGTATACTGACGGAGTTGCATAGAATTAGGTGGAATAGGTTGTCCGCCGTGGCGGAGTTCCCGGTGCTTCATCTGCGGCGACGGAACTCGGAGTGGGTCCCTTTTGTAAGTGGTTTCGACGAATGCCCTGTAACTGTTTGTGCAAATGTGATAGGTGATTGGAATAGTTGATTGAGGAATTTAACTTTTGGAGTGGGAGTTCTTTTACACTAATCTCCATGCCCTGAATCTTTTTATTACTGATTAGCTTGTTTTCAAAATTCATGGGTAGAGTTCATTTTTAACAACTGTTTGTTTTCTGGGTAGAGTGCGTTTGTTAACTTGTTAGCATCTACATACTGTAGTTCAGGCTCTTTATGTTGTTGTGCATATCCATGGATTCCTCACAATTACCCTTGTTTCCCATGAACTGGGTACTAAGTCAATATCACTCAACTATAATAATCGTACTCACTAGTGTTGCATTTTCCCCTCCATGTATACATATTTATTTATACCAATGCTGCATTACCTGTTTCAAGATTTTATTTTAGTGGTTGACTTGTTGAGCTCATATGTCCGTTGCACGACTGAATTTATATAATCTAAAATTGGTGGCTTATGCAGAAATTAAAAGTTACCTATGTTGGTGTCGAACTTATTGACTTAAAAACTGGAGACCTTCGCTGGTGCTTGGATTTCAGAGATATGGATTCTCCTGCTATCATTGTCCTTTCTGATGCATATGGAAACAGAAATAGTGATCATGGTGGTTTTATTCTTTGCCCTTTATACGGAAGAAAATCAAAAGCCTTTAAGGCTGCTTCTGGCACTACAAATTCTGCTATCATTGCAAGTTTGGTACGGCTGATATTTAAGCTCCTTCTTTTATTTATTATTTGTTTTTCTGGTATCAATCTCGTTTTGTTAATCAATTGGCATTTTTTAAGTTCTGAAATCATGTTCAAGTTTGGTACGGCCGATATGTCAACTGTACAATCTAATGTGCTAAACTGTTCGATGCATAAGTTGGCATTTGCAATAAGGTTGATTTAGTTAAACTTGGCTACTGTGGAGAGAACCGCATGGCTGGCTGTTTGTGTAAGCCGTTTAGCTCGATACTCACATATAGTGCCTGTTCTGTGCAGACTAAAACAGCTAAATCCATGATTGGTTTGTCTGTATCTGTGGACACAACTCAATCTTTAACAGGAGCAGAGTATATAAAGAGAAGGGGTAAATTTTTTTAGATTTTTTGCACAGTTTAGCCATTTTCATGTTTCTTTGTGTTCAGTTTGTATATGCTTCTTTATTTAACTGTGGATGCAGCAAAAGAGGCGGTTGGAGCAGAAGAAACCCCATATGGGGGCTGGTCTGTGACAAGGTTGAGGTCTGCTGCTCATGGTACTTTAAATGTTTCTGGATTAAGTTTGGGTGTTGGACCTAAAGGTGGTCTTGGTGAGCATGGTGACGCCGTATCTCGTCAACTTATTCTTACAAAACTCTCTCTTGTCGAAAGGCGTCCAGAGAACTATGAAGTAAGTTGATGACTTTATTCAAGCTTAATTAAGCTGATGATTTTATTTCAGCTTATATTGTATGCTTTTAGGTAGATGCCCAAGTTAAGTACAATACTCCTGCATTAAGCACACTATTTTCTGAGATTTTTTTTCAAGCTTTTGACATAAATTGGGTCAAATTTTATTCTAAAGTAAATTCTTGCTTGGTCAAGTTTGTGGTTGCTTGTATCACACTGATAATACTCAGTTATCGGTAAGGGTATAGTTGCATGGTAGGCAGAGAATAACAAATACTGTAAGTAGTAGTTGCATATAGGATGGCAAGCTTAGGGTGGGCTTCTTTGGTGGGCAAGTTTTCACTACGGATAATTAAGTAGAAAATGAGCATTGTTGACAAGTTAAAAATGGTGCATAAACTAATTACTCATTTAAATGTTTTTATGGCTAAGGATTATTTATTTATTAGTATCTCTACTCTTGTCAACACAAGTTTCCCGCATTTGTGTGTGTTATATTATTGATAATATACTTGTTATGTATGTAAATGTATATATGCTGCATACAGACTCTCAAACATGTGTTATAGGCCAATGATCCAGCTGTTTTTCTTGTTCGTTATTATGCATTAACATCATTTGCTTTTATATAATTGGTTTTGTCTTTTGATTATGTTGTTCCCAGAATATTGAATGTATATGTAACCATATTTAATGAGTTTTAAGAACAAAGGATGTAATTAGTAAGGTTTTCAGTTTTCCCTTGTTACTATCCTAGAGGAATAAAAGATCATATTTCCCCAATTTTCTGCTAACATTCAACATACGAGTGGGGAGGGAAAGTTTTTCAAGAGAAGTAACTGTTAATATAATGTTGAAATTCCATAAGATAGTATCGTTTTATAATGTTATGATATGTGGTTGTATACCTGTGGATTTATATCAAATGTTGAAAATTGTAACTAGATGTGTGCAGGCTGTTATTGTTCGACCATTATCTGCTGTAAGCTCCCTCGTTCGATTTGCTGAGGAGCCTCAGATGTTTGCTATTGAATTCAATGATGGATGTCCTATCCATGTAAGGATTTATTAATTTCATTTTGCACCTATTAATTTTGGGGATTAAGTTTCTGATATCTGTGTTGTGATCTATAGGTTTATGCAAGCACGTCACGTGATAGCTTACTTGCAGCGGTTTTGGATCTGTTGCAAACAGAAGTAGGTAGATGTGTTCTTTCTTGGATATCAATGGTTTACATGCAAAAATAATTGTTGCTTAGAATTCCAAATTGCAAATTTTTACCGTGGATATTTCCTTCAAGAGAGGATTATTATCATTTGTTGCTTCTGTTTGTGCTGTGGTTGACATTGGTTGAATTTGTGCAGGGGCAATGTGCAGTGCCAGTGTTACCAAGATTGACAATGCCTGGTCATCGTATTGATCCACCTTGTGGTAGAGTTTATTTACAATTTGGAAAACATAGCCTTGGTGCGGACATGGAGGGTGCAACCATGCATTTGAAACACCTAGCAGCAGCTGCAAAAGATGCAGTTTCTGAAAGTGGTTCTATTCCTGGATCAAGAGCTAAACTTTGGCGCAGAATTAGGGAGTTTAATGCATGTATACCTTACACTGGTGTTCCACCAAATATCGAAGTACCTGAGGTGACATTGATGGCCTTAATAACGATGCTCCCATCTACACCAAATCTTCCTCCTGAATCCCCTCCTTTGCCTCCCCCTTCACCTAAAGCTGCTGCAACAGTGATGGGCTTCATTGCATGTTTACGTAGATTACTAGCGTCAAGAACTGCAGCTTCACATGTAATGTCTTTTCCTGCTGCTGTTGGAAGAATAATGGGTTTACTTAGAAATGGTTCTGAGGGTGTGGCTGCTGAAGCTGCTGGGCTTGTTGCAGTACTTATTGGTGGAGGTCCCGGGGATACAAATTTGCTAACAGACTCCAAAGGAGAGCAACATGCCACAATCATGCACACAAAGTCAGTGTTATTTGCGCAGCAAGGCTATGTTATCATTCTTGTGAACAGATTGAAGCCAATGTCTGTATCTCCTTTACTATCAATGGCTATTGTTGAAGTTCTTGAGGCAATGATATGTGAACCACATGGTGAAACTACTCAATATCCGGTGTTTGTTGAATTGTTACGCCAAGTAGCTGGGTTGAAGCGTCGTTTGTTTGCACTTTTTGGACATCCTGCTGAAAGTGTCAGAGAAACTGTAGCTGTTATTATGCGTACAATTGCAGAAGAAGATGCAATTGCAGCAGAGTCAATGCGTGATGCTGCATTGCGTGATGGTGCTTTGCTAAGGCATTTGCTGCATGCATTTTTTCTTCCTGCTGGTGAGCGGCGTGAGGTGAGTCGACAGCTTGTTGCTCTTTGGGCAGATTCCTATGAACCAGCACTGGAATTATTGTCAAGAGTTCTTCCTCCCGGGCTTGTTGCTTACTTGCATACGCGTTCTGACGGAATCCCATCAGAAGAAGGTTCTCAAGATGGATCCTTGACCAGTAGAAGACAGAGACGTCTGCTCCAACAAAGGAAAGGTCGTGCAGGTAGAGGAATAACACCTCAAGAGCATTCACTAACTTCTGTGAATAATTATGAAGTTGGTGACCCAGCAAAGCAGACAAGTGCTTCTGTTTTTAAAGGTTCAGATTACCATCAAAAGCCAGCTCCAGATCCTAGTTATGGACAGCTGTCAACCGTCCAACCTTCTATTGCTCAAACCAGTGAAAGTTTGAGTGCTGAAATGCCCTCTACAGGAGTTTTACAAAATGAACATTCAGCTGGTGTTCCATCTACGAGTACACACGAGACAACTGAAGTAAATGCTTTTGTTTCAACTGATTCTGATGCCAATATGGCCGGTTTCCAGAATACGGGCCTCCCAGCTCCTGCTCAGGTTGTTGTAGAGAATACTCCTGTGGGTTCAGGCAGGTTACTTTGTAATTGGCCTGAATTCTGGCGAGCTTTTAGCCTTGATCATAATCGTGCTGATTTGATCTGGAATGAGCGTACAAGGCAAGAGTTGAGGGAGGCTTTGCGGGCTGAGGTTCATAAACTAGATGTTGAGAAGGAACGCACTGAAGATATTGTTCCTCGAAGTTCTGCGACTGAGGTTATGACTGGGCAAGAAAGTGTGGCACAAATATCGTGGAACTACCCTGAGTTCTCTGTTAGGTATCCTAGTTTGTCCAAAGAGGTTTGCGTTGGCCAATACTATCTGCGTTTGCTACTTGAGAGTGGCAGTAGTGGCAGGGCCCAGGATTTTCCTTTACGTGATCCAGTTGCTTTCCTTAGAGCACTCTATCATAGGTTCTTATGTGATGCAGACATAGGGCTTACAGTGGATGGTGCTATTCCTGATGAAATGGGTGCATCTGATGATTGGTGTGATATGGGAAGATTAGATGGTTTTGGAGGAGGAGGGGGTTTCTCTGTTAGAGAACTTTGTGCAAGGGCAATGGCAATTGTATACGAACAGCATTACAAATTGATTGGTCCTTTTGAGGGCTCTGCTCATATTACGGTTCTCTTGGATCGGACAGATGATAGAGCTTTGAGGCACCGCCTTCTTCTTCTCTTGAAGGTAAACCAAGGGTTCACTCTTTTTTCAATCTACGAGGATTGGTCTAGTTGAAGCATGCTGAGTTCTGTTTCCTCTCTGCAAAATCTTGGAGTTCTATCATTTATTTCCCCATATTGCATAATTAGCAGCAACATCTGAGATCGTACTTAATTTAGATTGAGTCCTCTCTCTCCATTTATGCATTTGTATATGCTTGGTGCCTCGCTTTGTTATTACTTTATTAGCAACAGTGCAGTCATTGAAAACAATTTTGATTAGCTGTACTAAAAGCACATTTGAACACTCGGCATCCAGCAAGAATTGGTTTGGAACTGTTCTAATAGTCAAAAATGACCTGTTCTGCAGAATTAGATGGTATTTTCACGATATAGATTTCAATCATATTCTAGTATGTGTTGATGATGATTACTTTACATATTACCTCTAGTGCAGGCTTTAATGAAGGTTTTATCAAATGTGGAGGCTTGTGTTCTGGTTGGGGGGTGCGTATTAGCTGTCGATCTGCTAACGGTGGTTCATGAAGCTTCAGAAAGGACTGCTATTCCTTTGCAATCAAATCTGATTGCTGCTACCGCATTTATGGAACCGCTTAAGGAATGGATGTTTGTTGACAAGGATGGAGCAGAAGTTGGACCTGTGGAGAAGGATGCTATAAGAAGATTTTGGTCAAAGAAGGCTATTGATTGGACAACACGATGCTGGGCCTCAGGAATGGTAGACTGGAAGAGATTGCGGGATATTCGTGAACTACGCTGGGCATTAGCTGTTCGAGTTCCTGTCCTTACTCCAACTCAGGTAATGTCATCTTACACATGGAACTTAATGCTGATTGTCATCATTCGTGCCCCCATGGTTGCTGTCAGTTATGATTAGATTTCTTTTTTATGTGTTTTGGACTGCAGTTTCAGTTCTTTTTGGTTTTGAGCATTGTTTGCTTAATTCTAAATTTTGGTCTGGAAAAAGTTAATGATTGCTGTTCAGGTGGAACTTTCAGATACATAATTTTAAATTTCTTTATGTCCTAAAGAAGATTTTCTTTGACCTTTAGAACAGAACACTACTAGCGTATATGCTAAAGTCTATGCATACGTACATGTGCGTTTATGGTTGTATGATTTGCGTGTGTGTCTGTGTGTGTGCGTGTGCTGCAATCCCAAAGAGCAGTTGGTTTTGGAGCTTTTTGAAAAATTGGTCTTCACTTCTGAACTTTCATTTCAGCTCTTAGTTTAAAAGCCTCGAAGAGCTTTATATGTTTGTGGTTATTAAGGTTACTTTTTACTTTTAATCCATAGAACCACCGCCATTTTTGGCATTTTAATTATACTTTTGGTAATGCATTTTAAAATATTAATTATAAATTCAGGTGGGGGAGGCAGCATTGTCCATATTACATAGCATGGTAGCCGCTCATTCAGATTTAGATGATGCAGGAGAGATAGTTACTCCAACTCCTAGGGTAAAATGGATGTTGTCAAGTCCACGATGCCTTCCACATATTGCACAGGTGATTTAGAATTTAATTCTTGTTCGAATTCTATTAGTTTTCTTTATCTAATGGTATCTCTAAGTCTAGAGGTGTCAAAAGTAGTGCATTAATGAAAGGGTTTATGGTACAATTCGTCCCTGAAACTATCCAATTTGAGGCAATTTAGAAAAGGATTTGGAGAGAAGGAAAGAGTATTGCTTGCATTTTTTAGGGTTATTGGAGCCTCAAATTTGGAGAAAATTTTTCTATAATTGTTCCTTTTTTTGCTCAAGATTCCCAAATTACCCCTCAAGTACACTTTCAAATGCCACCATGTGTTTCTCATGTGTATTCAGTAAGAAATTTAACAATAGGTTGCAATTTAGACATTTTAGGGACCAAATTGCTTCAAATAAGAAGGTTCAGGGACTTAGTTGCCACAATGAGAACTTTGAGGACCAAATTGCCTCAAATTGGATAGTTTAGGGACCATTTCTGCCATTAATCCTTAATAAAATGTATGGAAATGTTGTGGTCTTCCTTTTGTTCTTTACCATGAAGACTTGATAAATGATAGCCCTCAGATTCTTAATCTTACTTTCTAAATCTAATTTCCAAATAAATTTAGGCTATGCTTTCTGGCGAACCAAGCATTGTGGAGGGTGGTGCTGCTTTGTTGAAGGCTGTTGTTACTAGAAATCCGAAGGCCATGATTCGTCTCTACAGCACAGGTGCATTTTATTTTGCCTTAGCGTATCCTGGCTCTAATCTCCTTTCAATTGCCCAACTCTTCTCGGTAACTCATGTCCATCAAGCTTTTCACGGTGGTGAGGAAGCTGCAGTTTCATCTTCATTGCCTCTGGCAAAACGTAGTGTTGTGGGGGGCCTTCTTCCTGAATCCTTGTTGTATGTATTGGAGCGTAGCGGTCCAGCCGCATTTGCTGCTGCTATGATTTCTGATTCTGATACTCCAGAGATTATATGGACTCACAAGATGCGAGCTGAAAATCTGATTCGTCAGGTACTTTAGTAGTTTAGATGTGGCAAATGTTCAAGTTCTTGTAAGCTGCATTAAGTTCTGATGTTCTAAAGAAATAGTTATAGTTGTAGTTCTAAAATGAACTTCTTTCCTTCCTTACAGGTCTTGCAGCATCTTGGTGATTTTCCCCAGAAATTGTCACAGCACTGCCATACTTTATATGAATATGCTCCTATGCCACCAGTTACATACCCAGAGCTACGAGATGAAATGTGGTGTCACCGTTATTACCTGCGGAACTTATGTGATGAGATACGGTTTCCTAACTGGCCTATTGTTGAACACGTTGAGTTTCTGCAATCATTACTGGTAATGTGGCGTGAAGAGTTGACAAGAAGGCCTATGGATCTATCAGAAGAAGAAGCTTGCAGAATATTGGAAATATCCTTAGAAGATGTAACTAATAATGATGGCAGTAAGAAGCAATCTTTAGAGATTGGTGATGAGGTATCTAGCATATCGAAGCAGATTGAGAACATTGACGAAGAGAAACTTAAGCGACAATATAGAAAACTTGCCATGAAGTACCATCCTGACAAAAATCCCGAAGGAAGGGAGAAATTTCTTGCTGTACAGAAAGCCTATGAGCGTCTGCAGGTAAAAATTGGTCTTTGGAAGATATATATATATATATATATATATATATATATACATACACACGTAAACTCAACCGGTCAAAAGATCTCCAAAATTTTGGTGGCTAAATAAATTGATATTTTCTTAAAGTCTCTGTAAAAGCATGGAGTACTCAAAATTGGGTAAACATCTTTTTGTTTGTTATGGACTTGTGATTAATTTTTCTAATCCTTCATTATTTTACGGGATAGTATCATTTTTATACTCTGTATTTTGACACTGTGTTCGGTTTATACTTTCTGTTTTGGTTATTATCAATATTGATCCTTAGATTTAATATTTGTTATACCTTCTGTATGCATTTAGTTTCCTTTAATTCAGACGTCGAGTCGTTTAACTCTGAGATCTCATCTTGTTTCAAGTTTGCTAAGAGTTGAATATGGTTACTATAGGCCACCATGCAAGGCTTGCAAGGTCCTCAGCCTTGGCGGTTATTGCTATTGTTGAAAGGGCAGTGTATCTTGTACAGACGTTATGGCAACGTACTGGAGCCATTTAAATACGCTGGTTATCCGATGTTGCTCAATGCAGTTACTGTAGATAAGGATGACAGCAATTTCCTTGCCTCAGATAGAGCGCCGCTCCTGGTTGCAGCATCAGAGCTTATTTGGCTGACGTAAAATCCTTGTGTCAGCTTTTTTCTTCAAGTTTCATTTGTACAGATGTGATTTCGAAACAGATGCCATGAACTATATTTTTATGTGATGTTTTTATTTTCAGGTGTGCTTCATCTATGTTAAATGGTGAAGAACTTGTGAGGGATGGTGGGATTCAACTTATTGCAACTCTTCTTTCCCGTTGCATGTGTGTAGTTCAGCCAACTACTCCTGCAAGCGAACCATCAGCCATAATTGTTATGAATGTGATGGGGACCTTTGCCGTGTTGAGTAAGTTTGAAAGTGCCAGGGCTGAAATGCTTGAATATTCTGGACTAGTTGATGACATTGTGCACTGTACTGAACTTGAGCTTGTACCTGCTGCGGTTGATGCTGCCCTTCAGACTATTGCCAATGTTTCTGTTTCGTCTGAATTGCAGGATGCCCTAATAAAGGCTGGTGTGTTATGGTAAGTGGCTTATCTTCTTGAATGTTTCATGTTACGATGGTTGATCCATTATTATAAGAGTGAATACTATATTTTAGACTAGGTCTCCCAGTCTCCTTTAATTTGATTTGTCTGAATATTCTTTAATTAATTGCTTTTGTATCTGTAATTGATAGATACATAAGTTATAGCTATGACATGTTAATACAACAGGCCCCTGAATTATTTAATAGACTTCTCAAAGTGCCAAATTTGGTTTATTTTAGGTACCTTTTGCCCTTGTTGCTTCAATATGACTCAACAGCAGATGAATCTGATACGATAGAGTCACATGGTGTCGGTGCTAGTGTACAAATTGCAAAAAATTTGCATGCTATACGTGCATCCCAGGCCCTATCACGTCTTAGTGGTTTGTCTGGTGATGAGAATTCAACACCTTATAATCAGGCTGTAGTTAATGCCCTTAGAGCTTTGCTCACCCCTAAACTTGCCAGTATGTTGAAAGATCAAGTACAGAAAGATCTGTTGTCCAGATTAAACACCAACCTGGAGTCTCCTGAGGTAAGCTCTTTTTTCCCTTAATGTTTCCAAGTTGGTTGTGGATAATATGTTTGGATGCTTGTGAATGTCCTTGAATGATAGGATGTTCATCCACCTGCTTCCAAAAAATGTTTTTAGATGAATGTGCATGGCTTTTTGTTCAACTACCTGACATAACTTCTTAAAACCGTTTGAACGCTTTAAGTTTTAACTTGGGTTTAGAAAAAGCTTGAACATATTGGTTCTAAGTGCTAGGAGTTTCTACGATTATGTTCTTTGCTTTAAATGACGGCATCGTCCTGTGGCATGATTCTCTGAGGTTTGTGTACAATTTGTGTCAAGAGATATGGTCAACTGACGATATGCATAGATTCATATAACTTGTAGTTCTTTATCTTCTCCCTTGATTATTTGATTTTGCTTTTCGCAAACAGATTCTTTTCCATAATCTTCATTGACTGAATATTTCAACTATGTGTGCTTTTAGATTATCTGGAACTCTTCAACCCGAGCAGAACTATTGAAATTTGTGGATCAGCAGCGTGCAAGTCAGGCTTCTGATGGTTCATATGATCTGAAAGATTCACATGGTTTTATGTATAAGGCGCTATCTAAAGAACTCTATGTTGGCAATGTTTACTTGAGGGTCTACAATGATCAGCCAGATTTTGAGATCAGTGAACCGGAGTCTTTCTGTGTTGCCCTGGTTGATTTTATCTCATATCTATTGCACAATCAGTCTGCTGTAGAACCAAATCTCAGTGGCTCATCCCCTGAGACATCGGAGCATCCCAATGATATTGCTGATGGATCAGGTAATTTGTCGCATCCTGATGATTCTGCTCCTGTATCTGTTGGACAATTGGCTGAGAAAGAAGAGTTTGAACTGGTTAAGAACCTGAAATTTGCACTGATTTCTCTTCAGGTATGTTGCTTAGTTGTATAAGTTGTGTTTTATCCATTCCATGTATTTTACATTATTTGTTCAATTTATTTATTTTTTGTCGTCTTCATTTGCAGAACCTACTCACAAGCAATCCAAATTTGGCATCAATTTTTTCTATGAAAGACAAGCTATTACCTCTTTTTGAATGCTTTTCTGTGCCTGTGGCAGTAGAAAGCAACATTCCTCGGCTTTGTCTGAGTGTGTTGTCACTCTTGACAAAGCATGCTTCCTGCTTGGAGGCCATGGTTGCTGATGGATCTAGTCTTCTTCTTTTATTACAAATGCTTCACTCTTCCCCAAGTTGTCGTGAAGGTGCTCTGCATGTTCTTTATGCACTAGCAAGCACTGCTGAACTTGCTTGGGCAGCTGCCAAGCATGGTGGAGTAGTCTACATTCTTGAACTTCTATTGCCTTTGCAAGGTGAAGAATTTTCAGTCTCATTAATTTCCTCCACGTTTATATTATTGTGTTTCATTGGTAACAGAACTGTTGTTGTGCAGAAGAAATTCCCTTGCGGCAAAGAGCTGCTGCAGCCTCTTTGTTAGGGAAGCTTGTTGGACAACCAATGCATGGGCCTAGAGTCGCTATAACACTAGCAAGATTTCTTCCTGATGGCTTGGTATCGGTTATTCGGGATGGTCCTGGTGAGGCTGTGGTAGCTGCCTTTGAGCAGACTACAGAAACACCAGAACTTGTATGGACACCAGCAATGGCAGCTTCTTTATCTGCGCAAATTTCAACTATGGCATCAGATTTATACCGTGAACAAATGAAAGGTCGTGTTGTTGATTGGGATGTGCCTGAGCAGGCATCTGGACAACAGGAAATGAGAGATGAGCCACAGGTATCAACTAATTATATTTGTTTTTAGGTTTATGATGCGTCTTATTTGTTCAACTTTTAAACTTCCAATTGTACGCAGGTCGGTGGAATTTATGTTAGGCTATTCTTGAAGGATCCTAAATTTCCTCTCAGAAATCCTAAGAGATTCTTGGAGGGACTACTCGATCAGTATTTATCTTCCATTGCTGCCAGCCATTATAACTCACAAGCTGTTGACCCAGAACTTCCCTTGCTTCTGTCTGCTGCTTTGGTTTCATTATTGCGAGTGCACCCTGCACTTGCAGATCATGTTGGATATCTTGGATATGTGCCCAAGCTTGTAGCTGCTGTGGCTTATGAGGGAAGACGAGAAACAATGTCATCAGGTGAGATGAACAATGGCAATTATGCAGACAAAACAGATGAACCTGAAGATGGATCAGCACAACCTGTACAAACACCGCAAGAACGTGTACGCCTTAGTTGTTTACGTGTCTTACACCAACTGGCAGCTAGTACCACATGTGCTGAAGCTATGGCAGCAACTAGTGTAGGAACACCTCAGGTAGGTCACTATCTGTAATTTCTGATGGATATGAACATTGCTATACATGTTATTGTTCGGTAATATACATGAACGAATTTTACGAGACTGGGTTATATGTAATGTGATCCTGTAAATCTTCCATCTTCTATGTATAATTTAATTATGATATTTCATTAAATGGTGTTATTGACTTTGTCTCAGGATCTTAGACTCAACAATCTTATCTCACACAACATATCATTTTTGTTGTCTTCTACTTTATTTCCTCCTTACTATTCCCTGGCTTTTATTGTTTGTGCTATTTGTTCAGCATATCAGGGTATCCTCGAACTGTACTAGTTATAAATCTTTTTCTTTTCTGCATAAATTGTACAATCATAATAAGAAATTGCTCATTCTGATATAAAGTCAAACTCTCAGAATTCGTTGTGGGTGCTTCTCTTCGATAACACCTTTGTCATATATAATGGTGTTATTTTTCTTATCCTAATTCGTCTTATTTACCTTGTTATTTTCAGGTTGTTCCTGTTCTCATGAAAGCCATAGGATGGCAAGGTGGAAGCATACTTGCTCTTGAGACACTTAAACGTGTTGTGGTTGCTGGAAATCGAGCTAGGGATGCACTTGTTGCACAAGGACTCAAGTGAGTAACATTTAACATTTATTGTCATATATATATATATATATATATATATATATATATATATATATATATATATATATATATATATATATATATATACACACACACACACACGTGCGGATGATCATCTATTGAGCCAGTTATTCTCGTATCATATGAACTTTTAATTTTTTATGGTAATGTATTCTCATGGGAGTTCTACATGGTTAAGCATCGTTGGCGTGGTGGGAAATTTGCTCATTTTGGTATAATTTATGATGTGATTTATAATTTAAAATAGAGACCTTCAACACATAATGATTTATTGGCATGAATGATGTAGGGTTGGTCTTGTTGAAGTACTACTTGGCCTTCTGGATTGGAGAGCTGGAGGAAGGAATGGTCTTTGCTCTCAGATGAAGTGGAATGAATCTGAAGCATCCATTGGCAGGGTGCTGGCTATTGAGGTTAGACTATTTAACATTTAAACTTTTTAATTTTCTTTGTCCGCTGTTGTGGTAATGGTTTTCCTAAATTATTGGAAAATTTTTCGTTTTTCCTGTGTAAACACTACACTCATCTTAAATTGAATTCAGGTATTGCATGCATTCGCAACGGAGGGAGCCCATTGTACCAAAGTGCGTGATATATTAGATGCCTCCGATGTAAGTGCTAGACTTGGCTAGTTCTTAAGCCTATTCTTGTTGCAAGAGCACTTTTACTACTTGATACCTCCAATTCATTTTTTTTTTAAAAAAAAACATAATTATAATAAAAATAATCTTTTCTACCAGCCTCATGACTGGCTTTTCCTGAGTTTCTCTTATGGAACTCAGAGCAGTAAAAATAGACATTTAAATGATCAGACGTTTCTTTTCTGTTATAGTTTGTATTGCTGTTAGAATTTGGAGAATATTCCCACTAAGTTTATTTTGTCCAGATGAAACACATGCTTGTTTAGTTCACAAGCATGAAGATTGGATCTAGTGGGACTTTTCTTTCATAGTTTTCCACTTTTGCTAGTGGATTGCTAGTTGCAACGCATCTTATGATTGTCTCTGCGTTTGACAGGTTTGGAGTGCTTATAAAGACCAGAAGCATGATCTCTTTCTCCCTTCAAGTGCTCAATCTGCCGCCGCTGGAGTAGCCGGACTAATTGAGAATTCATCATCGAGACTCACTTATGCCCTTACAGCTCCCCCCTCACAGCCTACTTCATCTAAACCTCCTGCTTCGACTACTTTTGACTCCAACGGAAAACAAGATCAGCTTTCATAGTACATGGAATGGAGAGAGATCGTATGAGTTCTTTACTGAAGCGTTCTACTCGTCTGTATAGCACATTGTACAGTATTTTATCACATTTTTTTTTTTGCTCGTCCACGCATGCTAAACAGTGGATGACTATTAGGGGGAAAAAAAAGGTGAGTCATTCGTTTTACATGTAAAGTTGACTTCGCACTGTGAATTGAGTTAGCCCTTGCCAATTTTCTGTGTAAGCGAGGTGATTTTGTGTGATAACATCATGGCAACTTTTCTTTCTTCTATATTTTGAAATTTTTTTTTTCTCTTTTTCGGTTTCCCAAAATTTCCTCTTTATTTTTCTTTTTAAGTTTTGATAAACAATGATGATTTCTGGAAGTAAAGAAGCGAAGTTTTATAAATATGTTGTTGTCTCTCGAGGAGTTTGGATGCGATGCTGTAGAAGGATTATATAGGATGCCTCTGGTACCCCTACGGTTGATGTACTGGCCCCGCTGATGATTGGCAGAATTGTTATTAGGAATGGCAACTTGGCGGTGAGAAGGATATTTTAATTATCATTTTCATTTCTGAAAGTATATTATAATATTTATCTGTCCCATTAATCATTCTTTGGGAGAGGTGAAGATGGTGATAGTGAAGATGGTGATAATAGGAAATACTGTGATTATTATCTATTATTATCAAATTATTCATTGATAATAATATGACATTAAAAAAATTAAAATGAAAACACTAAATTCTTTTTATAATCAATAAAATAAAAAGAAATATCAAAGCTTAGTATGGCAACTGAAAAACTAAATAAGTACAGAGACGAATCGTTAAAAAGGTTTCGTCTCTGTTACCTTTGCCCTGTATACGAATTTCAGAAGTCTATCTGGCTAAACTTTTAGATACGAAAATATAAAAACTTTCGTATCTATATCCATTTCGTGGAAAGTTTTGTCACCAAAAGCTTGTAGAGCCGAAATTTTAAACTTTTGTCTCTAATTCATATACTATAGATACGAAAAAGTTTCATCTCTAAAGATTTCATATCTAAATACTACTTTACTTGTAGTGTGAAATAAGTGTTGAACTCACCCAAAAAAAAAAAAAAAAAAAAGAAAAAGGAAATTAAATAAATAAAGTGCAAAAGAAACCAAAATAAAAAGTAAAATAATATAAAAATCAAGAAAATTATGTCTAAATCTACAAGCTCACCCAACCTCTCACTTGTTTTGTTTTACCCTTCACTCGTTCTAATTAATTTAACTAGTCAATTAATAGCCAAGTGTACTAAATTATCTACATGTTTCTTCCGTCGTCAAGTAGGCAATTCCCTTTAGCTCAATCCAATTTAATCTTATGGAAACTAGAGTTTAAAAAAGTGTATTGATTAAGCATTAAAATCTATTATTCAGAGTAATTAATTAAACATTGAAAAAAATGATTTTTAATGAAATTCTAAATGCGAACAGTGCTGTAATAATAAAGTCAAGAGTTAACACAAGAAATGACATAGCATTGGAGCATAATTTTTATATTAAAACATTTGCATAGCTAGTTACTCTCGTATTTGCACAAAATAATATTACATGATTTTTAGTACACAAATTTAAACGGTGGAGTGTTATTATAAAATAAAGGGTTTTAAACAAATTATGCCACGTTGTTTGACGAAGTCATTGGTAAGAAAAAAACACGGAAGAATTTCCGAAGCATTTGGCAGATAGATTAGGGATTGCGTTAGGAACGACGATGATCATCCAATATTTGAAAGTCAATTATAATACTATACTCATTTTATTAACCATTTTTTAGATGTAAAGATAGTACGGATATTAACTAACAAATAAAGAGAAAAATTGTGGTTATTAATTACCTATTAATAATAATAAAATATTAAAAAAATTAATATGTAAATGTAAATTTTTTTCATAATCAACAAAATATTAATAATTTTTAAACTCTTAACTTTAAATATATAAGTACATATAATTTTCTTAATTTATTATTGGAGTTTATAGAAATATGATCAAATTTTGGGCCTAATTTAACTAAATATCCATTTGTCAAATGTTTAAAATGTTCGATATATATGTTTATATCCCAAGTGTAAAATTTTATATACTAAATGTAAAAAATTATATATTCAATATATTTTAGTACACTAATTAAAATTAGTAGATAAACATATTTACTAAGTGTAAAAATATATATACCTTAATATTTAATTTTAAAATTTAAATTTAAAATATTGGTCATTCACCTAAATTTCTCTTTATTTATTTTACCAAAGATATAAGAATATAGATAGTATAAAATTAAATAGATATTTATGTGTATAATAATTTTTCTATGTAAATATATATATATATATCGGGGCGAGTACGGTGTGAATTATGCTAATACCGTCTCTGCATCATACTCGCATATTAATGGTTCGGTTATTTCCTATCCTAGTCATTTTTTTCACTTGAATATTTTTTCTTCTCTCCGTTCGGGTCAGATAACCACAAATATCCGTAATTGTGGGTTATGTTACCGTCTCTAATTATTATTAGTTACGGAGTGAGCTCAAAGCGGAATATGTTTTTAAGCTGTTATATCAGTTATGCATTGTCATCATATTTCCTTGATCCTTTTCAACCTTTGTTTAAGACTTTTATTGCATGTTGGACAACGAGTGAAGTGATTGTTAATTTATTCAGTTCCGGAGCAAAATAGTAAATGGTTTTTTTGTAGTATGAACTTTTAGGCATAATTTAGTGGTAATCACACCACACCTCTTTCGCTGGGGTAACCATACGTCTAATTTCTGAAGGCAAACGCTCCCATGGGACTGTCTTGTGTCACCATCTTCTGTGGTGTCCTGGCTTTAAATCATACTGTGCTGTCCATGGTTCCAATCAGTGTAATATCAATAAAATCGTCAAGCAGATCGCTTTTTTTGAAAGCTCTAAAGTTGCATTTTTAAACTTGCATGGCTTTTTTTGATAAGTCAGTCAACCGCTAAGATCATATGCGTTCTCAAATCAATTCATTTACCCAAGACATTCGATGTACTAGTATCCTTTCACAGTTAACAATGTTATTAGACCATTTAGTTGTAAGATTTGTGCAAGTCTAACTCTCACGAATTGAGTTCTTGCCTTGGATAATAAGTTCTGATTCAGAATCCTAGAGTAAAAGAAATACATTAAAGCAACAACAATGCTATTATTTGTGGCAGGGATACTCGTGGGCCCCATCTTGAACTCCGAATGTATCGAGTCACGTTTACTCATTTAAAGCGAACAGTAAATTTTAGAATGTTTGGGCTATAAGCTTATTCAAGTAAAACTCTTGTGCTCAAAACTTAAAAATGTAAATACGCACCACAACATGATCAATCTCCACCTACAGTTGGCATCAGACGGAGAAGCCAGAAAGAAGAAAAGAGGCACTATATAGATGGAAGACCCAAGAAGCCAAATGACCTTGTGTAATTTGACTCTCTGGATCGGCATGGTGATCATCAGACCTTACTCATAGTCGTACACTCATACTCAACCTCCCTATAACGCTCCTAAGGTCTGATCAGTAGGAACTAACATAACGAACATATATGGGTGACACATGGCACTGGTCTAAAAAGGTACCTTTTAGGATCCTAAAAATGATGCCAACTGTAAGGTAGTCCAAAAGATGGCTCCTCTACCTATTGAAAATTTGTTTTTGCAGAAAATGTTTCCATTACTTGGTCTGCGTGAACGAAACCGACGTGATCTTCACGTGAACCAATTGAAAATACTTTTGTGAGATTTTTTTCCCCTTAATTTCAGTGTAAATAGACTATAATATTGTATCATTTTTTAAGCATATACCCTAATTTATTCTTGACTTGAACATTTAATTTTACTTAATTATTACTTAAGCATCAGGGAGTTTTACACATAATATAGGGAGAGTTGGTGAGAGTATATCAACGGCAGGAAAAACTCTCCAACAGTACCTATGACTTCAATTCTCACTCATACAAATGCCTTAAAAGAGGAAAAAGTTTCTCAGGTTGCACTTCTGTATTGGGACGGCGATCCTTACCATCCTTAGAATAATTAAATTGGGATGTCATAGGGAACCGCAAAATCAAGAAAATTAAATTCCCGTCGTTTTTTTGGAATATGAAATCCCATTTCTCAATGCATTCCCATTCCTGTCGTATTGAATGTTAGCATCAATTGAACCAAAACGACAAGAGTGGGAAGCCTATAAATACCTAACTTAACTAACTCTTTACAAACACAAAAAAACAAAAGAAGAAACAACCAACGAGAGTAAGATATCCAAGTGCCTAAGAGAGCATTCCACTAAAATTCACCAAAGAGCACAAGACCAAGAAAATGACAAGCAACAAGAAGTTTCTAATCTTTTGCATAGTGATGGCCTCATTGGCCATGGCATCAATGGGAACCTTAGAGGACGATGAGAAGGATTGCGTCGACCAGCTCGGAAACCTTGCATCTTGCATACCCTACGTGAGTGGCACCGCCAAAAAGCCAACACCCGAGTGCTGCCAAGACACCCGGAAAGTGAAAGAAACGAAGCCCAAATGCTTGTGTGTTCTCATCAAGGAGAGCACTGACCCTTCTATGGGACTTCCTGTCAATACCACTTTGGCCCTTCAAATGCCATCCGTTTGCAACATTGATGCCAAAGTCTCTGATTGCCCTAGTAATGTCTCAAATTACTACTACTACTACTACTACTACTACTACTACTACTAGGACTACTACTCTTTCCCAATAGAAAAATAATAACTTAGCTTTTTGTTTCTGTGAAATCAATATGCTAGAAAATCATCCCCATTAATTTTTTTTTTAAAAAAAAAAGCCAATGTGTCCTCATTACACAATATTGAGGCACAAGTTTTGGAATGAAACCCTTTACCAACCATAAATGAGAAGAATAAAATTAAATTTCATCTAGACTTTTAATCATAATCTAGGAGTAACTTACGTTAAGTGTTTGAAAATGTCTACGTATGTTGTACTTGTACTAATGCTATTTTTATTGCTGTATATATTGTTTTCAGGTATATTAAATCTCCCACCTAATTCTCCGGATGCCAAAATCTTCAAAGAAGCTGAGCCAGATTCCACAACATCCTCAACAAGTGATTCACCAAAAACATCTGTTTCTACCTCATCAGGGTCAACATCTACTACTACTTCTTCATCATCTGGGTCTGAGTCAAAGTCAACCCCAAATAGCAATAATGGAGCAAAATCCAAGTTAACTATGACTGAAACTTTTTTGGTGGTAATGATGGTTTCTGTGGCACGGATTTCCATATAACGATGGTTTCTATGGAAGAATAGTAGCTCTGGTTTTTACCGGATTATTTACCCTTTTAGGATTTCATTTACTACAATAATAGACACGAGAGATTTGTCTTTTATTTGCTAGCTTCTCAAAGTTAAAGTCTGAAAGAAAATTAAAAAAAAATAATAGAAATGTGAAAGATTTAATAACAATTGTTCAAGAATGAACCTGTCACTCAGTCTATTGATAAAAGAGTTTGTAGAATTAAATTTGCAGTGAATTTTCTGGTAACATTAGCAAACGAGTTGCCTCTCAAATTTTCATATATATATATATATATACATTTTATATGATATGGAGAGTGTGTCTGTCAGGTACTCAACTTTTCAATGGTTTCGTATTTTGTAATATGTTAAAAGTAATATTGCAAATTGCTACATGACAGAGAAAATAGTTCTTAACAAATTATAACTCACGTATTCAAATTATTAATTCACAGCTAATCAACTAAAACTGAAAGCATCTTTGTAGTTGCTTTAACTGCAGAACCAAACTACTCATCCCAATAAGGCAACAAACTTCGGGGCAATGATTTGAAGAGTAAACTAGTGACACTAAATTTAGCACCAAAAGTTTTATACAAAATTATCTGAATTTTTTTTTTTTGACTCACAAAATGAGCACTAATATCCTCTAATCTAAACACATGGATCTCTACTTGGGAAATGTGTGACTTAAAAATTGTGACACAATTAAATGTTAAAATTTTGGCTAAAAAATGTGGTTCCATAATAATACACTAATATAAAACAAATAGGAGAATTTTGACAAATCCTCTGTTTTAAGATAAGCGAATCAAAAATCTATATCTTTTGTAAATACTTAAAGAAAGAAAAAATGTAATCAAATTGCCAAAGTCACCCACCGAGTGACCGTCGAAGTGATAATCGGACCCCCACGTGAGTGTAGAAGTCATCTAGGACTTTGAGAGTATATATATGTACTAGTTTCGTGGTACGTGTCTTAGACACGTACACCCGTGTTTGATAAAAATAAATAGAATAATATTAAGCAAAATGAATTATAATTTGATGTTTATGCAATGGTAAATGTGGTTAAAAAACGACATTTTAGAAATTCTATTTTTCAAAGACAAAATTGTCTGATTATTGCACTAAAACAAATGTTATAGACGGATAACATTCTGAATGTGATATATTAATAATTAATACTTACGCCTAAACTTATTTTGCATCAAAATGACGTTAAATGACATATTTAATTGAGTTGTTTGAGATAATTTACAATTTGCACGTGAAGAAAAACCTCAATAACAAGCAATTCTTTTCTTTTCTTTTCAAATATTATCATTCTAATAAAAAAAATCTTTGATTATCAGAAGATTATTTTTATTTTATTACATTATCTGTGTGTAGATGACAAATTATTTGATTATATTGATGAACACTGTAAAATTTGAAGGCCTTGGACATAAACCATATGTACCTACCTTAAAGAACTATGCAAAAAGAGAAAACAAGAAAACAAGCCCACTAATCCTTATATCAGCCCAGCCCAATCCTAATGAGAGTAGGTCATAAAAAATTAAAAAGATTTAAGAAAAGAAAAGGTTGACACGTGGAAGAGCCACAACAACATAGCCAATGCCATACAAGAACAGAAAAAAAAAAAAACCTTTCTGTTTTATATTACTTAATTCCCTAAATTATGAAGAGTCATCAAAATGATAACAAGTGTAACAGTTTGCTGAATTTATATAGGGAAAAAAAAAGTTAATGAGAACATGTGCCACCTTTAAAGGAATTAACAAAAAAAAATTAAGTAAGCAAGATGGCAGTGGACAGCACAGTTCCCAAGCCTACGCCCATCCATCCTTCTATTAATTTTAATATATATATACCATCAAAGCCCAGTCGCTGCCACCCACACATATATAGAGTATTTATAAGAAATGGCATTTCTATTTTTTTTTTCAGATCAATTTAAAAAATGACTGTTTTTTAAATTTATTTAATAAATGATCGTTTTATAATTTATTTTGATAAATGACCTTTTTCAGTTGATCTATTTTTTAATAAAGAAAATCGATTTATTTTATAAAAAAATAATTTTTTGTAAAATAAATTAATTCCTAGAAAATAAAAAAAATCAATATATTTTGATATACTAAATATGAAAAAATGGTCATTTCTTATATAAATTTAAAAATTCGGCTTTTTTTTAACTGAAAAATGGCGCTTCGCCAATTATGATCCAAAATTAAGTCAATTGTCTAAAAAGCCCATATATATATATATATATATCAAACATAGTCCATCTCAGTTTCTCCTTCTAGCCCAATTAATGTACCGGTTTGTTTAGTAATCTTCTGTTTTTATTTTATTTTATTTTATCGAGGAACGGTGATGAATATCTCCTTTTGACACCTTCTACTAAAAATAAAAGGGATTTTTACAAAATTCCAGTACCGAAATTCCAAATGGGCTAAATGTTTTTAAAAATCCCAATTAATTTTAAACAATATCACTTTATAAAAGTTATTTTAGAAAAATACCACTTTTAATAATTAGTTTGAAATATGCCATTTTTAAAAAAGTAGTATTTTTCAATGGTACTCCAGGTAACCAGTTAGTAACCCATCTAGTTACTAGAGGTAATAGGTCAAGTTATCCAACTTGATTAATTATTTCAAGTATCCATCAATTAATAAAAAGTGATATTTTTATAAATACGTTTAAAAGTGATATTTTTATAATTAAAATTCATGATATTTCAAACAATTTCAAAATATGGACTTTTTAAAATTTTTTACCATAGAAAAATCAAATTTCCTCAAAATAAAATCTCATTTTATTTTTCTTTATTAAAAATTTTGTAGCATGAAAATAAAGTCTTATAGTAAAATGATTGAATTTCGGACTCATTTTAATTTAATATTTGTATTTTAAATATTGTAGCAAAATGGTATATATATATCAATCTATATATCAAGTGTAAAATATACTGTACTATAAAACCTAATATACTCAGCAAATAAACTAAATTTTATATATAAGTAGACATACAAATTATAATATATATATATAAATATATATTCAGTCATTTCCCTATAAAAGAGAAAATTTAACATTTATTAAAACGAAGTATTAAAAAACACACACATACAATAATTTTCTTAAAACATGAAATAATTTCAAATACATTTGATAAGTAAAAATAATATTCAATTTTTAATGTACGCACACTTTAATGCCTACTTTCAATGTCTCTTATTAATACATTGCAACTATCTAGTTTGTATAACTACTATATAATACACATTTCATACTTATGTTTGTATGCATAGTTTACAAGCAACCACAAATATAAGATATTGTTTTGAGCTATTTCTTCTCTATCGGCCGGTCCAGAAGCAAAATTTTCAATGTTTTTGGTAACATAATTGTTTAGATAGACCGAAAAAAAATACTCTGAAATTTGGCCATTATGCATTTTAAACTATGAATTTTGGACTCCGTTAAATAATCTATGAGATTAAAAATTTCTGAAAATTAATATCATGAATTAACTTTTTAAATAACTTTAACTTATAAAAAACAATAATATCCTTAAAATTAAGTAGAATAATAAGGATTAATGTAATTTTAATAGAGGATATTATTATTTTTTCGTAACTAAAATTTGCCAAAAGTGAGTGTAAAGTATTAACTTTTGGAAATTCTTAATCTCATGGTATTATTTTATAGAGTCTAAATTTAAAGATTTAAATTACAGAATACTAAATTTTAGGATATTTTTTTGCATTTCACCCTAATTGTTTCCTTTGAAAGCTTGTTTTTTCATTTTACACCGACACTGCTTGTTTTTCATTTTACACCGATACTGCTCCATGTAAAAGCTCATCCACACAAGCAATTTATGATGTGGTTGAAAAGCTTTTACGAGTCGTTGGATTTCTTCAATGAAATAGGCTTAATATCTTGCTTATAAAATAAAGAACTCATAGTCATTGTAAAAGATATTATATTTGAGCGGCTCTGTTGCTGAGTTTTATATGGTGTGTATGTATATAGGCACCAATACACTAGGTATTTTTTATTATCTATACATAAGTATTGGTTTAGTTAATTAAAATTTATTATACATATTTTTTAAAAATAAAAGATAAGAGAAAAAAATATCATTAATAATATACATTATTATAGTCATTAGATTATTATTAAATGATGATCGAACACATAGAAAAGAAATACTTACACATAGATAAAAAATAAAACACATAGCAACCATATATATATATATATATATAAACAAACACATTTTTTGGTCAAAGTAGGAAGATGTTTTCACTTGAAGATGTTTTCTTCTAACTATAGATAGCTGTCATCCACTTATAAGGCAATATCAGCCAAACTATGTGTCTATTCCTACTTGAAAGACATGATCCATTTTGATAGAAACAAAAATAATAATAATAGACTAAATGCACCTAGTAATATAGTTTGACCAAATTCTGAATAATAAAATGAGCAATTATTTTGAGTTTATAATTATATCACCGTCAACACATATCATGACTCCAAAAACTGAAGAATTTAAGCCAATGCTCTTAGCCCATAAAGGGACACCCCCAAAGCTTTAGCCTCCAAACAAAATAATGTCATTTAACTTTTTCGATAGGACCTCCAAGGCTTCATTCTTGTGCATTGCAAATGAGAGCTCCAATGCTCATTTTTGGGGTTGCTTCTAACCGTTCTAACTGTCACTGTCGACATGTTCTCGCCACTTATAGGTATATTTTATCTCAAACACTAAAACCAAAAGGTGATAATTTGATGCTTAAGTCAGTATTGATAAAATAAATAGAAAAGATGATAATTTCAAACGAAAAGCAACTCATAGCATTTATAGTGAAAGAATGAGCTACGATTAAGTGGTCCATTTGTCCATTTCTCCCTCCTAGAAATTTGTCATTGCAGATAACTGGGAGAGAACTTTGACCAAATGATGGTAGTGCCCTGTGTAATTTTTATATTCGAGCCGTTACTGCATCTGGGATCATTGACACATGGAATCCTTTGGATGCTCATACTGGGTACCTTTTTGGGCCACTGCCACGTGTAAGGTTGACATGTTATTTGCAGTGTAAAGCTCGTTGGTATTCAGGCAGATAGGTAGCCTAAGGCTGATAACATTGCAAACTCTCCATACCTTGACTCTCATCTCTATCTTGAGATACGACTTCAGGATATTTAGGTGTATACAAACCCTCGTGAAAACTTTGATAAACCAGTCATGCACCTCCTAAAATCTAAAATCATCACCCCTAATTCCCCAAGAAGAGGTAAACCACAAGATTTTAGAGATAGGATAGTCCTAAAAAAGATGAATGCTGGACTCCTGAGCTGAGCCGTATAAAGGACAGCTCACATCGTTAAGCGAAAAGAACAGAAGCTAACAACATTCTAATTAGTAAAACATCACTACTGGGATGTAATTTGGTCTTCCGAAGACACTTCCAAAGATTATTCTGAGGAGAGAAAGAAGTCAGGAACTACTCCCGAATAAGAATGCTATACGCACTTCGAACTGAAAAAGCTCCTGAGGAAGAGGCAGCCAAAAATAATTTGGCTGCAGCACTTTGAAGAGTGTCTGGAATTGGAATCTTCAGGATACCTTTAACTAAAGTTTCATTGAAGGAATCCTTTAGAAGATTCACATTCCAACTGTCCAACGGTGACAAGAGATTTCTGACCGTAAGCCCCTTATTCGGCAAGGTCCCAACGCAAGGTATTGGTTTTAAATTTGGCAACAATGGGATCTAAAGATCAAACTAAGCACTCATACATTGATTCTCAGTGATCACACGACAAGCCTCTAGCTTAAGTATCTCTCGGCTATTAAGAATTGCTTTCCAAACCTAAGAGTTTGATTTTTTTGGATTTATTAGCTACGTGTTTTACCCTTTTAGATATTTTTCCTCGGCAACATGCTACCAAAGAGACTTACTATCGCCTTGCTTACAAAGAATCTTCCAAGCCTACTTGGCCATAAAGACTTGATATATCACCTTCATTTTCCTGAATCCCATACCACCTAAAGCTTTGGGCAAGCAACAATCCTTTTGGCTTTTTAGAAATAAGCATCGACCATCTTTTTTGCCCTACCAAAAGTCCCAGTTCCCAGAATCCAGTTTCGAGCAAATAGATTTTGGAATCGGTATGGACACTAAGGAATACACTAAAATAGCCATAGTCACTGATTTCGCCAGCACAGATTTATCGGCTCGTGATAGGATATGAGCTTTCTAAGAATCAAGCCTAGACTGCACCTTTCGTACCACATAGTTAAGATCTCTAGATTTCTTTTTAGAGAAAATGAAAGGTAAGCCAAAGTACTTCCTAGAACTTGTAAGGCTTAGAAAACCCAGTAGCTGATTGATCTCCTGGCCTTTCTGACCCCTTAAATTTCTACTAAACACTATACTGGACTTGCCTTGGTTGACTGACTAGCCAGACTAACTGCAATATTTATTTAGACACCTCATGAAGGCTACTACCTCTCTCTTCATAGCCCTTCTAAAAAGAAGTTTATCATCAGCAAATGCCTAGTGGGTTATACCTTGCCCATTTCAAGATTGCTTGATGCCATGAATATTACCATTCTTTTCTTCTCTAGCTAAGAGTCTCGATAGTATTTCACCATAAAGAATAAAATGTAAGGAGAGAGGGAATCGCCTTAATGCAGACCTCTTTCTAGGGGAATAGTGCAATAAGGTGATCCATTGATAAGAATTTTACACGCAAGTGTGGAAATGTAAGTCATAATTCTATCAATGAAGGTATTAAGGAAACCAAAATTGATCAGAACACTTAGAATAAAAGGCTACTCCATATGATCATAGGCTTTCTCCATATCCAATTTAAGCATCATCGACCCATGTCTTCCCTTTTTCGTTCTCAAAGTATGAAGGAGCTTTTGAGCCACCAAGGTAGTCTCACCAGTTTTTCTACCTTTCACAAAAGTAGTTTGGTTCGGGGAGATGAAATTTGCGAGGTTAGTTTATATTCTGTTAGCCCGCAGCTTATCAATAAGCTTAGACATAGTGTTACAAAGACCTATCTGTCTAAACTCATTCGTCTTTGATGGATTATCTATTAGTAAAGAAATCCACCACTGTAGCACATACATCATGTTTAATAGTCTGCCAATATGACTAAAAAAATAGCCCTAGCATACCATCAGGGCCCAGAGCTTTACTCGGTTCCATTACAAAGATCACTTTCTCAATTTCTTCATGAGAAAAAATACTCAAAAGAATCTCTCTCTCTAAATCATTCACCTGAGGCAACACTAATCTATCTAGGCCCTTTAGGCATTTCGAGTGCTGAGTCATAAATAAATTCTTAAATCTCATTTCAAACTCACCATTAATTCAGAACCTACTATCTAACCATCTGCCCATTATCTCCCTACAAATAAGATATATGATTTCTTCTTTCTCTTACCACAGTGGATAAGAAAAAGAATTTAGTGGCTCGATTACCTTCTACTTTCCAATGGATCCTTGATGTTTGTTTTCAAAGAAGCTCTTCCTTGTACAGCACATGTGACAAATGCTCAACTAATTTCTCTTTCATAAGATTATCTTTTGAAAGGGAATCATTTTGAGCTAACTCCAATTCCCTCCTTGTCTCGGCTATTTGAGTTTGTATATTACCAAATTGATCTTTGTATCTCTGTAGAGCTTGTCTAGATTCACCAATTCACCTGGATAATCTCTTTCCATGTGACCAATGAAAGGTTAAGTTCCAGGCTTTTTTGACTATCCAGTGGCTTCTCACATTCAGAGTCTAAATAGCTTCAAATCTGAATGGTTTAAAGCCCATTTCCTCCTTACCCAAAGCATCAAGGAGAATTGGGTTATGATCAAACACAAAATATGAGATTGTTTGGACCATTTCATAACCAGGAGTCCTAAACCCCGGACCAGTTGAGCCAGTTGACTCAATGGAAAAAGCAAAAACTGGTATCGGTAGAGGAAAGTTGGCTGAGAAAGCTTATTTGGGAGGAATAGGCTCGACTGGTCCTTCTTCAATAATTGTCACCAAGTTGACCACATCCTGGGCCAATATAACAAGATCCATCGTTGGGGCCCAGTCATGAATGCCAAGAGGGTGTGCAACAAGTATAACAAATTCCTGGGCTTTGCTCTTTCTAAAAGTCGCCCAAGATCGTGTTTGTTTTTCAGTTCTTCAAGAGATGGGGTTGGAGCCAAAATGGATCCATGGGCTTTATATAACTCTATAATAGAGGGTTTCAGCATAATTTGAATTGTATCATTGAAATAGTGTAGTTTGTCAAATTAGTGGTCAACTTGAATGTCAAGCATTACTCCAACATATTTTGCCGCTCCTTTCCTCAGGTGTCTCATATTGGGGGTCTCATTAGATGTCTCAATCATCTGCACTTCGAGCCGTCACTGTCCTATTTTGAGTTATAGCGTATCTTCCTTTCCGATTCACGAGGCCGATTAATCACAGGAATAGAAAGATCTTCTACTCTTGTTAGTTCCCCAGCTGTACTAAGGCATGGGATATGCCAGTGATCTCGAGCATGCGATCTCTGCCATTCTAGATGTCGGGAAAGGAATGATCCAAGAATCCTGACCATCCCCTATTCTATTATGTCTCAGTAAATGGTTTGTTTTGTTAAGGAAACACGATTTAATATCGTTATCAACTCAGAGCCAAGGCCTACAGAGTGGTACCATGAAGCTGCCATTCGTGACAGTGGCAACTATAGAAGCTTTGCAAATTCAGTAGATGTGTCCCAATAGCCTGCATTTGTAGCAAAAGTCAACAAGTCTTTCCCCATCTCGGAAGACCCCTTGCCTTCTTCTGTAGAAAACCTGCTGGAAGAGGTTTTGCCACTACAATATCAACTTTCAAACGAACACACCCCCCCTCCCCCCAAAAAAAAGACACCCAAGGACCTATGATCAACCTCTATTAGCTTGCCTAAAAATTATCCTTGGTTGAACTTGAAAGTATCGAAAATTGTACCTAAAAATTAGCAGATATTTAAAGACATGTTTCATCCATAAATAAGTTTGTTTTGGAAACTCGTGATTATAAGCAATGACGGACGGAGTCAGAAAATTTGTTTAGGAGGAACATACACATACACTAAATTTATCTTCTTTTTCTGTTTTTTGCTTTTGATATAGGGTTTTTTCTTCGCTTTCTCCAAATACACTTGTAATTTAGTGTTATTTAACTAATGAAGAATCTAAAAGTGGTGATTTTGAAACACATTAGTTAACATAGATCAAAATTAGATTTAAAAGAGTATTTAATATGAATCCAAAGAAATATTATCCATAAAAAGTGGGAGAGAAATTAAATATTTCAAGATAATATAAGTAAAATTCAAATATAAAAAAAATTAGTAGGGTCACATAAGGGGTATTATTGATTTTTTTACACAATATGTGATAAAAAGTTATTATTCTAAAAATTTAGGAGGACAAATAAGGTACAAAACTGAAATTTTCAAATAAAATTAGGGTAAAAAGTGCAATGCTAAAAAAGTGAAGGGGCCACCGCCCCTGAGCCTGTACTGGCTCCGTCATAGATTAGAAGGGTGTATTAACTCACCCAAAAGAAAACTATAAGGGTCTACCGTCTATAAATAGACAGTCTATTTGATATTTACGATGTCCATACGAGAAGCTAGAAATCTTAAAAATTCGAGCCATCACTTTTCAAAGATTAACACACAATAATAATTATCACAAAAGTTATTAACATTTCAAAAATCAAACTCTTCAAGAATACCCTCGTGATAACATTTTTACATTTCTTTAATACTTCATAGTAGCAGGTCTACTTAGTCGGTTTTGAATTTCACAAGCGATAATATACGTAGCAAGCAAGTTATGGAAGTGTACGTAGGAGATCATCTCTCTCACGTGATTGATGATCTTATTTACGTGGCTATGCTGAAAATTGCATTAAAAAGGCTTTCGGGCGGTGATCCCCAACCAACACCAACCGGCTCAGCCACCTTAATCCGTCACTTTTGCTTATGGACTACATGTCTATTTTCCCATATTGCATGGTCCAACTCCATCTCATTACTACCATAATAATTTGTCGGCACCTAGAAATAAACGTATTTATATATCCACCTATATACGTATCTATACAACCATATTATCGGTATCGTCTTAAACCTTGTTTTTTTTTTTTTTTTTGGACTTATAGCCATCGTCTCAAACCTTATCCCAGTATTTCAATACAAGCTCATATGATCATCATGCATGCAGAAAAGTGTAAGAAATTTTCTGTTGGCGAAATAATGATATCAAATATTCCATGAATATTATTTTTATTAAATCTAGAGATTTCAAATAGGCCGTATTGTGCCAACTCAGTCTGTGAAAGATAAGTCCATTCGTGCCTCGTATCGTGCTTGATACGGCCCAACAAATCATCGTGTCGCGCTCAGGTTGGCCCAAGTTTCAAAATTTTGGGCCCAGCACGGCCTACAAACACATGTACATCTCGTGTCGTGTTTGTACTTGTGTTAGGCTCTTGTTGTTCTGGATGTAGTGTACCAAATATGCTAATTTATTTTTGTGTCAATCTTCAGTCGACCTACTAAATTGTTGTAATAGTCAATATTTTATGAGTTTTTTAAAAAAATATTTAATTAAATAATTATATTTTGAAAAGAAAATATGTAATATACCCATAGTTATTTGAAAAGAAAATATTCAATTAAAAATCACTAATACAAAATTATTTCCGAAAGAAAAAATGAGAAAAATGAGTTTATCAATAAACGAAAACCAAAAAGACATACAAAATTTGTATATATAAATAATATAATAAATAAAAATAAATAAATATTTTTCAAAGTATTCAGAGTCGTACTTGTATTGTGCTCGTGCCATGTGAACTCATAGTATCCAAAAACTAAAACCCGACACGTTTCTCGTGCCTTGCTTGGCATAACCCAAACTCTTCCTGTGCCATGCCGTGTTCGATGCAAAATTTTTCGTATCGTGCCAAGCGGCTTAATCCTTTTGACATCTCTAATTAAATCTACTTGGCTGCAGAAGGCCTCTTATTATTTATTCTCAAAAAAAAAAATGGCTCGTATTACCGGTGGGACCGGCCACTAGTGCAATAGATTGGCATCATCATTTAAAATTAAGAAAATAAATAAATAATTACAAATATACCTTCCATTTTAATTAACTTAATTGTTTGGCTCATAATATGTATTTGGCTACTATGAAAATTGATATCCTGCATATTTCTACAAATTTACACGAGTCAAAAACCCAATTTGACTATTATTTTACCAAAATGGTCTTTGAAACTTTTAATGTATATACATACAGCATACATCAATTAAAAGGGTCAATAACAAATATATCATTCCATAAAAAAATTACAAATGTATATCTTGTATTTTTTTTTCATCGTCAATCATGCATTCTTGGAAACTATATTTCACATTCAATTTTATCCCTGTAACATCCAATTATGAGGAAAACAAATTAATTGACAAAAATACACTCATCTTTAAGTACTGCTGAAATAAAAATTATTTCCAAATAGCTTCCAAACTAATATAATTCTATTATATTTATTTAGTTTTTGATTATTTGATAACAATTTTCTAGTAATTTATAAAAAAATTTGAAATAGTTGCTGTTTCAAAATATTAAATGAGAATGAAACTTTCATCAGTTCAAATATTTTCTTCTCTAAACCTAAATATTAAAAGGGTAGGTTATAATCTCAAGGAGTAAAATACATATAGTTTCTAAAGCGACATGGTTAAATTCTTAAAAATTAAAGTATATGGAATATTTTTGTGATTACTCATATTTAGAAAGTAAATCAAATTTCAAGCTAAAAAAAATTTATAACTAAATTAATAAATATTAAAAATTTTCAGTTTCTTTATTACAGTCTTGTAGTATTTTTTTAATTATTTTGAAATATATTTATATAGGGTATTTTGATAAACTCAGTGGTTAAAAGTGGTGTTTGACATCGAGAGAGTATAAATTTATTATAAATTATTAATTTGAAGTACAATATTTATAACAACCAAAACATAACCAGCTCACATATTTAACCTAAAAGTCATTGCTACAGGTTTTGAATGAAATTTTGAGCGGTAATGTTTACCGCCTTAAAATCTAAAAAATTTAAAAAAATATTTTATTTAACCTACTATAAAGTTTATTTAATAAATTTTATTTTTTTTAATTTCAAAAAATAATAACAATAAATATAATATATTTAAACTCAATGCCATTGGTTTTAAATAAAATTTTGAGTGACAACTTTCACCGGCCTCAATTTAGAAATTTAAATGAAATAATATTATTTGGGCTATAACGACGACTTTTCCTATCTATAACTAGATGTTGTATAATAAAAACACAAATATTTTTCTTCTTCTTCTATTCTCTCATTCATTCACTCACTTTCTCCAAATCCCATTTCCTCTCACTTTTTCTCTAATTTGCACTCTCTCTCACTCCCTCGCTCCAAAATAATATATATTCATATATATATATAGACAAATCTAGTTTTTCTTTTTTTTTTTATGTATTTATGTAAATCTTTTGTTATGAATACTAATTTTTTGTTTCATTGATTAATTGTTTATTCAATTCTTTGTTATTGTAGATTTTAAGTTTTTTTTTTCTTTATTAGAGAGGTAAGATTTCCTAAATTTTAATGCAGTTTAATTGATTTTTTAAATACGAGGATTAAAAGTTTTAGGTATTTATATGAATACGTGGATTTTGTGTTATAATTTTGTGGAGCATTTATTGATTTAAGGTTGAATATACTTTTTGTGAAATATATATTTTGATTTATAAAATTTATTAATAGTTTGATTTTATAGAATATGTTTGTTTAAGAGTGTTAGTTTGAATTTTTAACTTTGATTTGGAGGTTTTTTTTTTTTTTGTAGTTTCTTTTGGATTAATTTTAATTCTTTGGGTATAACTTTATTGTTTATCTTTTAATAGTAATTATTTAAGAATTAATGTAGATTAATTAAACTAATTGTAATTTTTTTAAATCCATGACATCTATAGCAATGATATTTGTTGTGGCTATAGTTGTTAATATATATATATATATATTAAAAAAAATATGTCTATAACGGTGACTTTTTGTCATCACTAAAAGTCATCTATAGTGGCGATAAAATATATCGTCACTATGGGGGGTCTTTACTGACCGACCTATAACGATGACTAAATTATGACGATAAACTTGTCCCTATAGGCCTATTTTCTTGTAGTGGTATTATTCAAAAAGTCATATATTCTAATTTTACTATCCTTTAGTAGAAAAAAAAATTAATTTAAAAAAAATAAAAGGTTAGATTATTAGCAAAAATAAAAAGTTAATTATTCCTCAAATATAAATAATTAATTCACGCATGTTAATTATATTTGGTTATAGCATTTCATTTGAGAAATTAAATTGTATAAATCATGTAAATAATTGATTTATCACTTATTTACCATTATTATTAACTTTATTTTATGTTTTTAAATAATATGTGAATTATGTAAATAATTGATATGTCATTAAATAATTTATATACCACTAAATTGTAAGTTTTTTTAAAGTAAATAACTGCTTTACCACTTTTATTGATTCATTTTTCTTTAAAATAAATAATATAAATAATTTATTTACTGCTAATTTACTATTTTACAAGTAAATAATAGATTTATTATTTATTTATCCCCATTATTGATTTTATTTTAAAATTATGTAAATCATGTAAATAACTAATATACCATTGATTTACTTAATTTTTTTAAGTAAATCAACTAAATAAGTGAATTACCACTTATTCACCACTATTGTTGATTTTATTTTTCTTTTTTTTTTTGAATAAATTGGGTGAATCATGTAAATAACAAATATACAACACATTTACAGTTTTTGTTTTTGAAAGAAATTTTGTTGTTCGTGTAAATAGCTGATTCATCACGTACTTCCACCATTGATTTTTAGTTTCCATTAAAAAGGAGACTTCATGAAATATAGTAAATGACTGATGTACTGCTCATTTACCATTTCTTTTTTAAAAGATCAGTTACTTCTTATCTTTTCTTTTTTTTTTAGGCCACTTACTTTCTCCATATAAATAACTGATTTTTCCACTTATTTACCACTGCATTGATTCAAATCAAGAAATAACTTATTTAACCATTATTGATATTATTACATATTTTAAAAAATTATCTAAATAATGAAAATAATGATCTGGTATTAATTTATCAATTTTCGTTTTAAGTAAATAACTGATATACTACTTATTTACCAATTTTATTTTCAAGTAAATGATTTATTTACCACTTATTTACTAACATAGTTTATTTACTTTCTTCTCTCTTTTTGTTAACCTTGAAAAAAAGTAAATTAGTGATATATCAAATTTTTACTTAAAGAAAAAAATCGCCTTGAATTATTTTTTTTAATAACCTTGAAAAGAGCGTAAAAAAAATTACCATTAAAAAAACAAACCAATGATATATCGGTTCTTCAATAGATTTTTTTTTTATTTACCAGTAATAAGTCAGGATTGTACCTTCCTTAGAAAAGAAAAAAGTAGCACACTTTCGTATCTTTCATACAATTTTTTGTCAAATAAAAACGTTTAGCAGCAAGAGCATTTACATATATAAAATATAATAAACGAAATTTGTGAGGACTTTAATTGAAGGAAAATAATAATTATTATCAGAATAGAAAAACCAATATCATCTACAAATCTACGGTATGATCAATAAGAATCCCCTGACTAAAGTCACTTGTGAGCTTCACATGTTTGGATAACATTAGGATTGCAAATAAATCAAATAGAAACCCTAAATCATTCATGCTAAATTGGTAGGCTAGAGTTTGTTGAATATACCTGAGCTCATGGCTAATATGTAAACGATTAGAGAAGGAGAAACCAAAGGCGAAAGCGTAAAGAAAGAATGGTGTCTTAAGGGTTTTAATCTTCTGCAGCCTAAATCTTAATGTCACTCAGATGGAGTTCTCTGTAACTAATGGTGAGTTACAGAGAATTGAGCGTACGAGAAATTTGGCTGCAAAGATTATAACTCTAATAAGTTTTTTAAATAATTCTTGTTGGGTATCCATCAAACCCAATTTGGTGACTAACAGGGTATTCACATTAGTATCCATATCCAGTTAAATATTCTGATCCACATTTATTAAATCACATATTGGGTCCTTATGAAATAATATGGTCTAATACAATTATTTTGTATATGTGGCCTAATATGCGAAATATAATTTCCTAACAATCTTCCACTTAGGTCACATATGAACCATACACAATTGTATTGCAAAATTGAAGTATGTTCATGAATACGCCATATTATTCTTGAAAATCCCCGAAGTTGTAATCTCGTCCATCAGATATATCAGCACGAAACTAAAGTGCTCATCATTGCACTTATTTGGATGGTAACTAGAACCCTCAATAATCATCATACTAATACACCCAAATGACATAGATCGAGTATAGAATTTGGCATGGAAATTACGCATAATGTTATTCACCGTACCTATTTCTAACCTGTCTTCCTTAAACTTTATTGAGATCGACTTTAGTCTTTCCCCTTTAGTACATTGCCACAAACTTTATTATTAAACACAATAGGAAAGCAAGGAAAAATATGATGCATCATATATTAAAAATTGAGCAAAGTCTATAATGGAAACCATCATCAACTAAAATACTATAGTATACAAAACATAAATAAGTATCACACAATAAGCATCTAAACTAAATTACAAACTCCTATTAAAAATGAACACCATCCAAAAATACAACACTCATATGAGCAGTATGCTCATGAAAGACCTTAGATGGTAAATCTTTTGGTGAGTGGAACTGATCTCATAGAGATTATACCGATATACTCAATAGACACTAAACGACTCTGAAGTCTCTCTCTCTAATAGCTAGGGCCTTAATGCCAATATGCTTTGACTTCGACGAGCTCCTATTGCTATTGGAATATAAGACTACTAAGTTATTATCACAATACAATTTTAATGACCTTTCAATGCTATCTACTATGTGTAGCCCGGTGACAAAGTTTTGTAGCTATATTCCCTGATTGGATGCCTCATAACAAGCTATAAATTCTGCCTCCATAATTGAAGTAGCTACGAGTGTCTGCTTCACACTTTTCTAGGAAATAGCTTCTTCAGCTAAAAGATAGACATAGCTCGATGTGAATCTTTTATTGTCTAGACATCTCACAAAATCAGAGTCGGAGTACCCAATGATCTTTAAAATGTTTGATCTCTGATAAGTGAGCATATATTCCTTTGTTCTCTATAAGTATCTCATAACTATTTTTGCAGCCTTCCAATGATCCACTCTAGGATTACTCATATATTTGCCCAACATACTAACAGTGAACACTAGATCCAGACACGTACATACTTAAGCATACATCAGACTCCCTACATCTGATGCATAAGGAAACTGTTGCATGACTTATTTATCAACATTATTCTTGAGACTTTGACTGAGGCTAAATTTATCTACTTTAGATGTCGGAGTGTCTGTTGGTTCACACTTATCTATACCAAACCTACTGAGTATTCCCTCAATATAGCTCTTTTGTGACAATTCAAGGATACTTCAAGAGTGATCTCGGTGTATCTATGTACATAATACAAAAGAGGCGACTCCAAGATCTTTCATTTCGAACTTCTTCGCAAGAAATCTCTTAGTATCGTGCAATAAACCTATATCACTACTTGCCAATAGTATGTTATCAATATAAAGTACTAAGAAGATAAACTTACTCCCACTAAACTTATGGTATACATAATCATTAACAGGATTCACCTCAAAACTGAACGAGATACTATAGATAGACTTCTTGAGTTTGAAGACCATAGACTTTGGATCTTTCGATACAAAGTTTTCTAGTTACACCATATATATTGTCTCATCAATGTCACCATTGAGAAACATTATTTTAATATCTACTTGATGAAGCTCAATATCATAATGAACCACAAATGCCATAATAACTCTAAAGGAGTCCTTCAAAATAACCGGAGAGAATGTCTCTTTAAAGTCAATGCCTTATTTTTGAGTAAAGCCTTTAGTGACAAGACATGCCTTATATCTCTCAATATTGCCTTTTGGATCCGGTTTGGTCTTAAATATCCATTTACAACCAATGGGCTTTGAACCTTGAGGTAATTTGACGAGATCTCAAATGTCGTTGTCTCTCATAGACTTCATTTTCTCATTTATAGCACCGATCCACTTTTGAGAATTGGAACTTTGTTTGACTTATATGAAGTGAATTGGAACATCTTCCACTATCCTAATTTCAAACTCATGTTCTTGGAGATATACGACATAGTCATCCAGAATCACACTTCTCTTATCTCTAGTGGACCTCCTTAAAGACACCACTTCTTGAGGTTGTTGAGTTTACTCTTCAGGAGTATTTACCTCAACTGGGATAGGAACCTCATGAACATTATTTTGAACTAAAGTGATCATATCTTGAACAATGATATTGTCAAGAACAAGATATTGAGTATCCTGACTATTGTCAATAGTAACCATAGGAAGAAGAACGAATTCCTCTTCAAAAACAATGTTTCTAACTTTATCTTTTCTCCTAAACTCAATATCCTCAAGAAATTTGGCATTTCCCATCTCAAAGAAAGACTTTATTGTGGGATCATAAAATTTTATAGCCTCTGGATCTTTTAGAATATTCTATAAAATAGCAGCTTATGGTTCTTGAGTCCAGTTTCTTTTCATTTAGCCTGTAAAGCCTTGCCTCAGCTAGACTGCTGGTGTTAGCTGGAATAAATTTTCGGAAAATATTTTCATAAAATTATTTTCAAGAACACCATAGTTTCGTAAAATCAAGAAACGCAGCGGAATTGGTCGTTTAAAATATTTCTTTTTACAAAATATTTCGGATCGTGATCTAACATAAATTAACTCTTGATCTAGACAAGAACAATACCCAGATTCGCTCCACAAACTTCTTGTCTTCCTGTCTATTCTCGAAAGCTGTTTGATTGATTCGGTGGGTGGTCACCTTCTTGATTCCCAACAAAAAGATCTGCATATGAACAAGAAGATAATCTCTTCGAACCGATTTCTCCAGGATGGCCGAAACACCAAGGACAATGAATCCCTAGTGGTGGCAGATTTTCTCTGCTCTCTCTCTCTCTGTTTTTTGTGTGACACTCTCTTCTCAAGGGGGTGTTTCACGTGTAACACTTATATCTGGTTGCTAGAGAACTTTTCTCTTAACTATAGAGAGATTAGTAAACCCTAATGGGCTTATTGGGCTTGTTGGGCTCAACTGATCATCAAATAATTATTGGGCTTTAATTTGAGCTAAACAGGGGACCAGATGGATCCATAAAGCCCAAGCTCCAATGAACCATATACCCACTATCATAATTAACTCTTAATTATGATTGGGCCTTGTCTATTAATATTGAGGCACACCATTATAGGCCCAATATTGAACTCTTGAACTAAATGTCATTTATTTTCTGTGAAGCTTATTAATAATTAATTAGCTTGATCCATTTAGTATATACTATACCTGTAGACATACTCCCAATGCAATGTCATACTAGTAGGGTGAAATTACCGTATTACCTCTCTAATACATATTTATCTTTGAGTTGCCATTTTTCATCTAATGGATAATAGTTGACTATGATGTTTGTATCTGCTTATACCAATACAGTCAAATTCATATAGTGAATACCAGAGCCTTAGTTTATATTATCTAAGTACTTAAAAAACACTCAAAGTGATATCATATGTATGGTGTCCATCATGAAAAATGTTCTACACATTTCATATACCTTATCTTCCAAGATACCGGAGTTCGAACCATAAATCAGAACTAGTCCTTTAGTAAATCAAAAAGACAAAACACATGAAAGTAAGTTCGATAATCACTATGATTAAGGTCTTTTATAATAGTGCTAGATTAGTAAAATTAGAAATTTGAGTTACAGTACTTAACCTCAAATTCTAATTCACTAGGTCATGTTCGATGCTGTTATAACTTTCTTATAACACACTAGTATTTCTATCCGAAGACTCACTTCGATAATTAGAGACTTCATTAATTAGATAGACAACACTACATTCTATGGCATAGTAAAGTATTCTATCTTCAATATGCAGAATGCGAACAATTTAATTTAGACATAATGAGATAAAGAATATAATGTCTCCCACATATGAACTCATCATACGAATAATTCTTTATTACTCATTTTCATGTCTTGGAATTTTTTAGATGTTTGCATAAGATAAATATACACATCACATGTATATCAATGGGACATAAATGAAATAGAAATTCATAATATGGAATTTATTAATAACAAATAGATACTAAATAATCCAATAATTATTGTTAATAATGTCTAAATAATAAACTGCTTTATAGGACATTATTCCAACATAGACAACCCCAAATGTGTAAATGACTTATACTAGGTTTTTGCCTAGTCCAGAGTACATAAGGGGCTTTTGCTACTGCTTTGCTCGGTACTCTGTTAAGAATATATGCTGCAGTTTTGAGTGCGTCTCCCCATAATGACTGGTAAGGTGGAATGACTGATTATACTCCTTATCATATCCTTTAGTGTCCTATTGCGTCATTTAGTGACACTATTCATGCTAGGCTTCCCAGACATAGCGTATTGCGGGACAATGCCACACTCTTCCAAATACTTAGTAATGGGCTCTAGACGTTATTCACCTGATCCATCATACCGACCATAGTATTCACCACCATGATCAGATTTGACAGCCTTAATTTTCTTATCAAATTGATTTTCAACTTCAGCTTTATAAGCTTTAAACGCGTCCAGTGACTGTGACTTCTCATAAATTAAGTATGTGTACCCATAGCGAGAATAATCATCTATGAACGTGATAAAGTACTATTGTCCATTCCAAGAAGCCGTAGAGAATGTATCATAAATATCCGTATGTATTAACTCTAAGATACTAAAGCTCTTATTGGCACCTAACTTTCTAACATTTGTCTGTTTCTCCTTTATATACTCAATACAGACTTTAAAGTCTACTAAATCAAGAGAACCAAGGATCTCATCAGACACAAGACATTCAATTCTTTGTTTAGTAATGTATCCTAAGCGTATATGCCACAACATCGATGAGTTCTCATTAGTTAATTTTCGTTTTGTACCTCTTGAATTAACATGCAAAGTTTCATTTATAGAGGGTTGGGTATTTAATATATAAAGATTGTCAATAAGAACATTAGTATTAACAACATTCGAATAAAGTATAAGACTAAATAAATTATTTCTGAAAGAATAAGAATAACCAAATTTATCTAATACGAAAACTGAAACCAAATTCTATCTTACTAAAACCAAATTCTATCTTAAAGATGGTACCATAAAAGTCTCATATAAATCCAAATATTTTCCAGAATTTAAAGAAAATCTAAAGTGTCCAATGGCCTCCACTGATGTTGTTTGGTCGTCACCCACATAGATGACTCTTTTATCATCACTTGGCTTCCGGTACCACAGGCAACCCTGTATAAAAATACTAACGTGAGTAGTAGCACCAGAATCAACCCATCAAATGTCTTTAGGTACATAAATTAAATTAACTTCAGAACAAATATAAATGAGAAGCTTACCCTTCTTAACATGTCAAGCTTACCCTTCAGGTGTCCACCGTTTCCACAAAAGAAGCAACCTTGCTCATCCTACTTCTTTTATGCCTTAGTAGATGGAGTTATTGCAGCTTCTTTACCCTTATTTATTTTCCTCTTCTTTGCCTTAGAGGTAGTGGTTAAGTAAGCACTTTCAGACTTTTTGATCTTGATTTTCTCTTCCTCCTGAACACAAATGGTTATTAAGTCATTAATATTCCATTTATCCTTTTAGGCGTTGTATATAGTTTGTAGGTTCCCATACTGATTAGGAAGAGAAAAAAAAACTAAGGCCACAAGCAAATTCTCATTAATTTCTAACTTGAATTCCTTAAGCTCACTAGCCATATAAGACATCTGTATGATATATTCCCTTATATTTTCTTTATTGCTATACCTCATTAAGATGAGTTTCCCTAAGGTAATAATCATCTCACCCTTCTTATTCTTGAGATATAATCTCTCAAGAGCAGCAAGGAAAGTCTTAGCATTTTCTTCTTTTGGCAAAGAGCCACGTATGATTTCCAAAATAGAGCGCTTCATAATCATGATACTCATACGATTAGACTTTTCCCATAGCTCAAAGTTCCTTTTATCTTCAATGAAACTTTCTTCTGTAAGAGCAGCGGATTGATCTTTTCTGAGTATCAGATTAAGATCTATACAACCTAGTACGATCATGACATTCTCTTTCTAGGTCTTAAAGTTTGTACTCGTAAGTACAGGAATGGTACTCAAATTGGCAGATACATTAGCAGCAGAAGCTGAACAGAGAATAAAATAAAACCTTAAATTAAATATGCTCACAACTTAAATGTCATATATAGGTATACAATTGAATCACAAATATGCAAACATGACATATATTATATAATCACATAATGTGGGCTACCATCACAAGATACCTAGCATAACATTAATAGATCTTCCTTTGGGCCAACGTATTAACTTGTAAGTGGTACTCTCAGGTGTAATAATCAAATACTGACGATAAATCCTGTCAAACAATAAACCTTCCTTTGGGCCAATTTATTATCCACATGGAAACCAAGCAACCGTCACATACTTATTATCACAGGTGTGTTTATTGTCGTACCAAATAACCACCTTCCTTTGGGCTGATAATTATCCACATTAACAATAAATCCATAATATCTTTACATGTTAGACTAAACAAAACTACACAACAGAGGTTACTTTAGCAACATGTTGCTTAGGCGTATTTAATCTAATATATAAGACAAATAGTGTAATGAAAATCATCCAAAATGCCCAAGCCAAATAAGATTTTCATAAATACAAACAAAAACAATTGAGTTTATAACATTTATCAACTCTAAAATCCAAATAGAGTTTTCAACAGATAAAGGTGGGTCATTACTTAAATTCACTTTGAGGTAATTAATCTTTATTGGTTATATCTTGGATTTGATCCCCTTGAATTAGGTCGAAATGACTCAATTCTATCAAAAAGAACCAAAAAAATATTGAAATTGGGTCAAAATTGACCTTTTTACCCGAGAGGTCAGTGTTGTGGTGCTGCCAAGCTGGCGCCTCAGCACTAGCCCAAAACTGAAGTGGTGCCGCAACACTCATTGGAGAGCGTCGCAGTGATCAGTGTTCTAGTTAAACCCAGAACACTAGCCCACATTGCAAGTGCTATGGCATTTACCTTTATGTCACCCAGCACCACAACGCTATAAACACAGTGTCGTGGTGCTCAGTCGATTTTCTAGAAAAATTTTCAGATCCGAAAATCGTCCAGATCGCTAAATTACCTCAAAACAATGAATTTAAGCCCTAATATTCATAATTAACAATCATAAAACCCAGAAATAGACCCTCAAAACATCATAATATTCAACATATCACGAAAAACACAAATCATGCATAAATAATCCAAAACCTAGAAAACCTAACATGTATAGATTATCAAAACTAGAGTCATGCATGATTAACCTAATCAATTTAACATGAAAATATACTCTGATACTACTTATTAGATGATATTAGAATTGCAAATAAACCAAATAGAAACTCTAAATTATTCATGCTAAATTGATAGGCTAGGGTTTATTGAATATACCTGAGTCCATAACTAATCTATAGAGGATTAGAAATGGAGAGACAGATGGCGGAAGCATAAAGAAATAATAGTATCTTTTACAGTCTAAACCCTAATGTCATTCAGATAGAATTCTTTATAACTGATGGTGGGTTACAGAGAATTGAGCATACATGAAATTTGACTGTATGGACCATAATAGTGTCTTTTACAGTCTAAACCCTAATGTCATTCAGATATAATATGGCTCAATGCAATTGTTTTATATATATGGCCCAACATAGGAAATATAATTTCCTAACATCACATTCTCAGTTCATTATGAAATAATATGGCTCAATGCAATTGTTTTATATATATGGCCCAATATAGGAAATATAATTTCCTAACATCACATTCTCAGTTCAGATTGGATTATGACGGCGTCGCAATAGCTCTCTTTTTCTTCTTGGCCAGTGTACATATGGTTTGAGCTCGACTCCCTACTACAAATATGAGATTCAGGTAATGGCCGCTAGGGAGTGACCAACGCGAGTTCAAGGAGATCAGATTAGTACTGGATTTGGTGGCTTAGATGAGGCTAAGGATAAAAGTTGAATAGAATATTAGTTAATTAAATAAAAGGACATATGAAAAGGGCATCTGCTGAAACTAAGGTTAGAAAATGGGTATTCTCGTTCATTCCCTTATATAAACATATATATTATTGAAAAAACACATAATAATAAATAATCCAAAACATGAATAAGCAAACAAGCTACTCAAAACAGAAATAATACTAGCTTGGAGTAATACAACATAGACACAGAAAGCAATAGACACACAACTTTTATATATATATATATATATATATATATATATATATATATATACAAATATATATATATATATATTATCTATAAAAGAAACGCCACTAAAATGCCATAAGGTAACATCTAAAACGTGAGAAACAACAAATTGTTAAAATTAATATTATATTAGTGTCTCTTTTTTTTAAACGAATATTACATTAATATCTAATAAAAGTGGTCTTAAAATAGAAAAGTCTTATCCCCATAAATGGGTATTCATAATATCATAAGTTTAGGTTATCAAAGCTAACTTTCTTTTTCCAAAATAAAAAATGAACGTTGCATAATTCTCTTTTATTGCATTTGATAAGCCTCATTAATTTAA
>JXTB01000034.1:998989-1076296 GCA_002914805.1 Parasponia andersonii
ATACTCATCGAAATATGATCGAAAATTTAGACCAGCTAATCGAAAATGCATCGAAAAAATGTCGGAATGAAGTGAAAAATTTCTAAATCGTCTTCTACTACAAATGCCCTAAATTAAAAAAAAAAAACCCTCAAATCAGATTTTGCTTACCTTCTTTTGGGGACTCATTTTTCTCAACGTAATCCTAAACACTGAGACAGATTTACGATAGACGGCACGACGAGATTTCGTCTTCCTCGGTTAATGACGCGATGGTTCTTGGCTCTTCAGAGAAGGAGACGAAAGAGAGAGTTGGAGAGAGAGAGAGAGAAATGAGGAGTTTAAGGGGGCAAGAGGCATATTTTCTCTTAGGTATTAGTAAGGGTATTTTCGTCCGTAAGCATATTTTTCAAATATTTTTTAACTTGTGCATATGGGCCAAAATAAGGGTATTACGGAGCATATTTAACCTAATTTCCCTTGTAGTTTTGCATTTTGTATCAATTTATATTGAAATTGAATAGTATATGAATACGATTGCCTGTCAACCTTCAGGAGAAAAGAAATTATGTTTCTCTAATATTTTTTGAGAAAGTTTATTATTAGATAAAACTATCACAGATAACCATAATTTCTACTTTGAGCAATACACAAATTAACATAAAACAAGTACAATACGCAATAGAATTATAGTTGTTCATTTTAAATGTGAGAGAGTTGCGCTCAATTTGTTACAGAAGGTTTTCACTGTAATTTTTTATGCATATACGAAATATCATATTATACCTTGATAAGTTCACCTCATTATTTGGAACCTAATATATATGCATATACAAAATACCATATTATTATTGGTCTTAAAAATGATTTTTGCAGTGGAAGATTAGTCGAGGAACATGTAAAAATTTTTTCAAAATAATTGATTATACGAGTGCACAGTATTAATTCATAAAAAACAGAATACATATAAAGAGAATAGATATAATACTTCATGTAGCCTATCAGGGGATCATAACTATTCTGTCTTCTAAACCACGATCTTTCAATCTAAGCCTCAAGTATAGTTGGATGAATATGTGGGCATTATATATAATTTCTTAAACTCACATGTTTAAGTACTTGCAATATTCTCAACATATGAGATTGTAAGAGTTTGTTCTACAGAGAATAAGAAGACTCTTTTTTTTTTTTCTCTCCAAGTTATGGAAGCTCTGTAAAAATTAATACGTAGTGTATTCTCTTTTTTACTTGGATTTCCTTTATATATATATATATTTATAAAAATATTTAATAAATAATATATTAATCAAATTAATATATATATATATAACTTATAAAAAGGTGACTTTGTTTTTTAAAGAGAACTTAATATATATTACATATATAACTAATTAATCTAATTAATGTATATATATATATAACTCATTCAAGGAAGATGTTTTGCTTTTAGTCAGTTTTTGTTTATCTAATTATTCGACAATTATATATTTTTAAATTCAATAATTGAAACAAATTAAGAAACTTATCTCTTCGTGAATTAAATTAATTAGTTATTAATTATTGTAGAAAAATAATTTATTTAGACAAAATGTGCAATAATATAAGTAATGTAATATTTAGTACAATGTTTATAAGAGATGGAATTTAGGACCTATGGATCTACAATTTAAGCTCTAATAAATTATGACAACCAAAATAATTGAATATACGAGTGCACAGTATTAATTCATAAAAAACAGAAAACATATAAAGAAAATAGATATAATACTTCATGTAGCCTATCAAGGGATCATAGCTATTATGTCTTCTAAACCACGATCTTTCAATCTAAGCCTCAAGTATAGTTGGATGAATATGTAGGTATTATATATAATTTCTTAAACTCACACGTTTAAGTACTTGCAATATTCTCAACATATGAGATTGTAAGAATTTGTTCTACAGAGAATAGGAAGACTCTTTTTTTTTTCTCTCCAAATTATGGAAGCTTTGTAGAAATTAATACGTAGCGTATTCTCTTTTTTACTTGGATTTCCTTTATATATATATATATATTTATAAAACTATTCAATAAATAATATATTAATCAAATTAATATATATATATAACTTAAAAAAAGTGACTTTGTTTTTTTAAAGAAAACTTAATATATATTACATATATAACTAATTAATCCAATTAATGTATATATATATATATAACTAATTCAAGGAAGATGTTTTGCTTTTAGTCAGTTTTTGTTTATCTAATTATCTGATAATTATATATTTTTAAATTCAATAATTGAAACAAATTAAGAAACTTATCTCTTTATAAATTAAATTAATTAATTAATAATTATTGCAGAAAAATAATTTATTTAGACAAAATGTGCAATAACATAAGTAATGTAATATCTAGTATAATGTTTATAAGAGATGGAATTTAGGACCTATGGATCTACAATTTAAGCTCTAATAAATTATGACAATTAATTAAATTTTTTAATTAATTTTTCTAATTTACTAATTTCAATATTACTCCATTAAAAATCTGGAATTACACTCTTGACGTTACAGAATTAATTTGCTCAAAAAATAGTGAGCAGTCCATCGATTTAATCATTACGTGTAGTTCAATCCTCCATAGATAATTCATAATTAGAGCTAGGTCATATTCTGCTTACATTTCCAATTACATCTTTATCTTTATGTACCATTGATTCTCCAGTGAATAATTAATTTATAAATCTAGTATAAATTGAGTACTCAAACTATTCAAGACCTGAATTAATACACAAGAGAATTATCTTTCTAGCTTCCTAATGGAAGGAATAGATTCCATATCTGTAAGCTATATTTCTGGTTACTCATCTTATCATACTCCCAAGATATAAGTATTTCGATCTGTTTAGGAAACAAACATTTAACAAATATGTTAAAAAATATGATGTTATAAATAGAAGTCTATAACTACTCAAGATTAAGATTGATTTACATATGATTATTTAGTCATATTATTTAAACTCTCAACATTTAACGGAATTTATGTGAGATTCAAATCATGTCTGGTCAAGTCCAATATAATTGAATTATATAAAATACCTTCATTATGATATTAGTATATCAATAGTCTGGATAAGACTATTACATTCTCAATGTTAATGGACTGTGCAAATAATATTTAATTAAAGATTCAAAACTTATTAATTATTATGGACTATATTTAGTTTATTTTCCGTAAATTTAATCCTCATGTATATAACACTTATATACTAAACTTTTGGTCACATAAATAAACTAGAAATTTTCTGATATTTAAAGACATACAAATCATGCACACATTCGAATAGAAAATTTTCATTTTATTAGTTCAGCAAGTATTCAAAATATGCATGCTTTTAGGGCATAAACCCTAATAATTATACCTTGATAAGTTCACCTTGAGGCTCACTTTCTGAACTTTCAAATGAGAGGAGAGATGAATATAATTAGATTTCATAGATCTTAAAAGAAAAATATGTATAATTATTCTAGCTTTAGACATAATCTTTTTGGTAAATTTGTGATTAATTTATGTTAGGTAACACCAATTAATAGTGTGCATTTACGTAAATTAAGCTATGTTATAAAGAGATCGGATGTAAATTATAATTTAATCTGATAAAAATCAAACAATTCAAAAACTCACTACCGTAATTTTAAAAAAAGTAAGATCATATCGTTGTCTGGTTAACATTCTCTTCCTCGAGAGTTGGAGACTATGTTGTTATAGACAAATAAAAGATAATATTATATATTCTAATTTTTGTACTAAATTTTTTGTACCAACACACATGGCATATTAATTGTAATAATCTAATTAGTGTGTTAAAATTTACTACAAATATATTAACCATTATCACCAATTTAGTGGTGACCACATGTGTTGGTATTAAAAATTTGGTACAAAACTTATTACCTCAAGTATTATCCATAAGCTAATAATATATCAAGAATAAACGTTAGATGACATCTTCCAAAATCATAGATTATAACTGATAAGAAATCACGAAAAGATAATCGTAGATAAACAAATATATAATTCTAGATGAGTATCTTGTAATACAAATTATAAAAAGTATCGTAAATTCTAATTCCTCAAGTGGGGAAATAATGCAAATTTATAAAATATTCATACCAAATCCAAAACCTTAAAAAATTTATTAAGATAATGTTGTTTATATATGTAGCATACATTATTTCTAGCTAAACCATAAAGTAAAAGTAATAGCATGTAGTGGACATATTGGAACTTGCCAGCTTAGCTTATTCAATCTCACGGACTAAATGGTCCGGAATCCAATCTGGACAATAAATGGGCTACTAAGAATTAATTAGATGACAAAAGAGAGAAAAAAAAAAAAAGCTAAATATGGAATTTGCGAAATTTATGGCATGTAAATAAAACCCAAAACCTCATGAAAGAACCATAGGGACCAATCAACAGTTAACACTACTCGAAGTTAATGAAATTCAAGTATAAATGCTTTTTTTTTTTTTAATTTTGAAGAAAATATATAAATGCATATTAGATCTACAGGTTGTAACTTCTATCCTCTCAAATTTCAAGGGACCACACTATCAATAAACAGCCTTACAGATAGCGACAAATTTCTTCGATAATATTATGTAATATTATTTTAGCCAAAAAAGAAAAGAAAAAAGGTGACCTATATTTCAAAGTCTCTTTTTATTTATATAATTGTCTAAAAGGCTCTGTTATTAACGGCTATAGACTTCAACTGTTTACTAGATTACAAAGTGAGCTTTCCAAATCACACGTATTTACTAGATTGCCACTAAGTGTTTGCGTTGTGCACTCCGTCTTTGACTAGTATTTTCTTCAGAAACGTCTAGACTAGATTGAAATTCTAAACTATGCTTCTAGGAAAGAAGGTGCAAAGTACAAAACTATATAAAAGGGACCAAAAGGTCAAAGTCCCTAATACAAAGACAGAGATCTAGTTTACCGATATAATAACCCATTTTTATCAAAATAATATCACTAACAATAATGATAGCAAAAGTACAAAACTATATAAAAAGGACTAAAAGGTCAAACTACCTAATACAAAGACAGAAATCTAGTTTACCGATATAATAACTTATTTTTATCAAAATAATATCACTAACAATAATATAAAAATATAAACTATATAGTAGTTTCTTTGGAAAAGAAATGCTTATAAACTTAGAGCTTGCTTAGATTCTTTTTCATTTTCTGTTTTTTTATTTTTTTTTTCAAATAGAAAAAATGGAAATTTTTTTAAAAGTTTTACTTGGCAATTTTGTTTTTGTTTTTTGTTTTTAAAAATTGTCATAAAAAATTTCCAAAAAAGTGGTAATAATTTCTAATACTTCTATTTTTTAAAACAAATTTCAAAATCAAACCAATAAACAAACATTTGCAGACAGCTTCATACGCATATATGTACATAAATATAAGCTTACATAACTTTTTTGCACATTATTTGTACTTTTCTGTTTTGGAAATAAATAATGATGGTACGTTTATCAAGCATATTTTTTGTTTTTAAAAATTGAAAATCAAAACAAAATTTTTATTTCTATTTTCAATTTATTTAGACAAAAAATTAAAAATGAATCCAAACAAACCCCTAATTTTTTGCAAGTTAGGTATTGAGCTTGAAAGTTGGAATCTTTACTACCATATATAAGACTAAAAGAACAATAATTAAGAAACGTTCTAGTATAATAGAAGAAATCTTATGTACAAAATGAAAACTGAGAAGTATAAATAATTATGAGAATGACTACTTCGATAATTTATTTTTTCTTCCAGAAAAAAAAAAAAGAGGGTTGCTGGCCTACCTAATGTTGATTTACCGGGCAGAATTCATATAGCACATATGGAAATCGAGCTTTCCAACTAGATTTTCTCTCTTTTTTAATAAAAATATTTTCCTTTCCCTTTAAATCCAACTTGCATTTGGCTTTTTTTGATGGCTATATTTTTAAAACACGAAGACCGCAGCCAAAGTAAACAAAACGTTGATGATGTTAAGAATATTTAGTCAAATCAGATTACATAATTGAAATAATTTCTCTCCTTTCAGCTCCATGTGGACAATATTGTTTGAGCTAAAAACCACTCAAGTCGAATTAGAATGTGACTTAGAGAACTAAATAAAGACATAGAGTCAATAAATTAAGTACGAATTTTTTGTCAAACAAGTTTAGGATAACACGAATAATTGTGCTAGCTAGCTAGTACTCATTGTTGATTTCATGGTCCACTACATTAAATTAAATCTAGCATAAATCTGGTTTATGTAATTTCTATTTTATGAATATAATATCATATTACTATAAAATATGATAACATGTTAATCTTGTTTAATTTTAATTCAAAACAATATCTTTCTGCACTTAACAAAAATTCTCATGCAATCAACTAGGTTTTCCTATTTAGTAAGATTTTTATGTGGTTCTACATGTTCTTTTTTTTAAAAAAAAAAAAAACTTAAATCTAAGCATTAAAATAATGATAAATATCCTGATAATTCTATCTAAATTTATAACATGAATTGTATGTCACGTTATATGTGTGTTAATGAATGAAAGTGAACATCACTAATAAACATAATCCCACTAATCACAATAGGATATAAAATTTTGCTAATTCAACAATGCTACATAATGCCCTTTCAAACAAACAAAAAACAAAAAACAAACAATATAATGCTACATAATGTTTCCTTTTTGATAATAAATATTGTTCATTATTATATATTTGTTTGAAATATGTTTAGTGTTATATTGTACCGGTATTAAACACTGTTTTTTATTTTTCAATTTATTAACTTTTTAGGGACATCGAAAATTCAAAAACGAGGAACTTGATGGCAAGAAAACATATTTTCCAGTACTGCAAAATTCTCAATTTATAAAATTTCCTAGAAGTTGGATATATGGTCACCTTATAACTGAAGTAGTCGCTATCTCTAAATAATAAATTCAATTAGAGTATCTAAATTTAAAGTTTTCTTTTTTACTATTTGCTTTCGTTTAATTATTCTGACTAGGACCCGTAATAGACGGGGGATGTCAATTTAGAACTTCATTAATACGAACAGGGAAATTTTCAGAATATGTATATTTATGTATTATATTGTAAAAGAGTGGAAAATATGGCTTATAATCTTATTATAATGTGAGATAGTTTAGCAAAGTTTATATATCAAGTAATATGAGATTGAAGAATGAAAAAAAAAATGATGGTCTTAATACTGAATAATAAATTTATTAGAGTTCGTGAATCGAATTCTATTTGTCCAGTCCCGAAAATTTCGCGGTGTAGCATATATGGCATTTTTTGTAATTGGGAGAAATTTTGAGATCTGTGGTGGAAGCGGAGGGATCGGGCCGATAGGCTCGATCCCGGAGCCCACCACTGATCTCGTTGGGAGTGCGGGAGCATAGCCCTCGAGCTATGTACCTATTTTATTAGACCGTTTTGTCCGTACAGTTCCGTACACATATGTGTTTTAGGGTTTTGAGATTATATATATTTTCGGCTAGGTCGTATAAAACTCTACCTTCTGTACCTTATTTTTTGACATAGTGAAATTTCCTACTCTGTCAATGATTTTTTCCGATTAGGATTTTCTATTTAAATCTGTGTGTTCTTATTTTTCATCTTTTTTTTTTTGTCGATTATCGTTTGGTAATACTTAACAAAATTCAATTAGAGTATCTAGATTTAAAGTTTTCTTTTTATTATTTACTTTTGTTTAATTATTCTGACTAGAACCTATAATAGACGGGGGATGTCAATCTAGAGCTTTATTAAAACGAATAGGAAACTTTCAGAATACGTATATTTATGTATTATATTGTAAAAAAGTGGAAAATATGGTTTATAATTTTATTATAATGTGATGTATTTTAGAAAATTTTATATATCAAGTAATGGTTTTGAAGAGTGAGAAAAATTGGTGGTGTTAGTACTCATTTTTTTTCTAAAAAGAAAAAATCTAAAGTCTAAATGTAAAATTTAGGTAAAAAGTCTATAAGCTAGGATGGCTACTTAAATAATACGGAGTGGCTTGACAATGGAAACAATACTAATTCAAAATACGAGAAATTCAAACTTAAGACTCATGAAACAAACAATTAACCTTATCATCTCGCCTAACTGATAATGTATAAACAAAATTAACTAGTTAATAATGCTAGTATTTTTCTTGCAAATTTAAAAGAGTCATGTTATACGTGTCAACAAAAGCATTTGAGGCTCTTATGGTTGGGGGAAAACCACAATAGTGTTATGAACGACAAAAATAATGAGAAAAATTTAGTGGAGTTCACAGATTATAAAACCAAAGAGTAACATTGTTGGTTATCGTTAATACTCATTTTAAATTTACTTTAAAGACGGGGTTAATTTCACTAATGCCTCTCTAATGATAATTATTGTACCATTTTTGTTATCAAATTCTCGACTTAGAATATATATATATATATATTAACCTGAACTTTTATATTGTAGCAATGTTGATAATTTATTAAAAAAAATGCAATACTAAAAGGGTGTATTGGTCAATTCATGATTCATGAATAGTTGAATAAAAATTCATCTATAAAGTAGTATAAAAATCATAATTTAGAAGCCACTATATTAACTACTTTCATAATGTCAAAATAATATTACAATTTTCATCATTAAAAACTTGGTTAATTTCAGTAATGAATCGATTTTTATTTATTTATGTATTGATCATTATGCTTTTTAAATTTGATTACAGGGACGGAGGCACTCTTTGTTTTGTGAGCTGAAGGCCCCACTCATTTCCTTATTTTCTTTGAATAGGTCAAAAAAATTTACAGTCCGACTGAAAAATAGAAAAATTATAAAATAATTCTACAAATAAATAAAATATAGTTATAATTTCTTTCCGAGAAAAAATTTCTGGCTCTGCTCATTTCCTTATTTCTTTTGAAGAGGCTAAGAATTTACATGTAGTCATAATTTTAGAGATTAAATTATATACAAAATCTGACTGAAAAATAGAAAAATTATAAAATAGTTCTACAAATAAATAAAATATAATTCTAACTTTTACTAGACAAAATTTCTGGGCTCTGTTCTTATTTGATTGTATTCTAATAACAGATGGATGTGCAAAAAGTTCAAAACTAGCAAACTTTCGTGACGATCATTTCTATTATCTAAGTCGAAAATTTGAGAGATCAAAGTACAACAACCACGTAATAGGAGAGTGAGTCTATATTCTTACCCGGATGGCCCGATTACGTGACAATTCTTAATTTGTTGAAAAACTAACCTTTCTAGGGTTTCTATTTATTTTTGCTTTCAAAATTAAAACATAGCAAGTCCAACCAAAAAAAAAAGTCTAAAATAGGGGGAATAAAAACTAAAAAGGCAATTTCGTATGGGAGGAAAAAGAAAAAAGAAAAAAGAAAAAAGAAAAAACTGAAAAAAGGGTAAGGGGGGAGGAGGGGGGCAAACAAGTAAATAACTGAGAAACAGTGCTTGGAAATTGGGACTTTGGTCTTTGAAAAAAGAGAGGCGGGATCGCCAGGTGGACACTATATAACAAGCTGGGCGGATGCCATTTCCACACCACCCACAAAATCGCTGGCCCTAATATATTTCCCACTCTCTCTCTCTCTCTTCTCTCTCTCTCTCTCTCTCTTCCTTTTGTCGAAGAAGGAAGCCTAACGAAACCATAAGGCCTTAAACGAAGAACGAAAAGAGATCGCAAACCAGAGGAGAGAAGGAAGAAGCTTCTTCTAGATTAGATCCGAAATGACGCATTAGCCCTCCTCCTTCCTGCATTCTGCTCTTTACTCTCTCTCCTGCTTTTTCGGGTTTTCTCTTTCCTCGCTCAGGTACGGACGTCGGATTTTTATTTTTTATTTTTTTGGTTTTGTTTTTTTTTTTTTTAGTTTTGAGGTCGATCTGGGGAATCTGTTTGGTTGCCGAGAAAGTTTTTGAGGTATAGAGGAGGAATGAAGATTGCCCTGGTTTTGTTTGGTTTTTGTCATTTTTCGAAGATGGAAAAGTTCGCGTTTTGAGTGGTTGAAATGGCTTTGTTACGCCGGGTTTTGGCCAAAGTTTTCGAAAGCTTTGAGATCTGTTCTCAGAAATGTGAAAATTTTGATTTGTTTTTAGTTTTATTTTTATATTTTCTCGGGAATCAAATGCAGTACAGAGATTTTTGAGTTTGACGTTTCATTTTGGTGTTTGTTGAAATTTTTGGGTGATAATGGAGGCGCACCAAAATGGGTACCAGCTGTAGAACAAGTCTGTATAGATTTCGTTGTGTTATGAAGAGTTTACGAATTTCGGTTTCTCTCTATGAAAAGAAACGTTGTCAGATTTTTCTGGTTTTAGATACTTGTAGGTTTCAGCTCAGATCTGCCCAGATTTTCTTTCCCATTTTTATGAATAGGGCATTTCTTATTTCAAGGTCTTCACTTTGATATTAATCGTGCTTTTCCGAAATTTTTGATGATTTTGTAATTAAGAAAAAAATTATTTTTTCTGCTAGATTCTCTCTGGTTAAGTTTCTCGTTTCTGTGTATGACCTTAAATTTTTATTTGTTGGAGGAGAAAAAGGCCAAAGTTTTAACGGCCAATTCGATTTGGGTTCATGGGCAATTTTTCTTTTGAAGAATATATTCTGATAGTTTTGGAAATAAAAAAAAAAAGAGGGAAAAAAAACAAAAAAGAACACTTTTTGGCTCGTTGAAAGCATGGGAAGCCTCTTTTGGGTCCTGGAAATGGGCTGTATTGTGAGAATTTTGTGGACAAGAGTTTATGAGCGGTGCACGACAAACATATTTACTCTCTGTGTTTGAAAATCTGAGTATTGTCCTTTTGTCTTTGTGGTAATTGGTTTATGGTGTCGAATATTCTGAGCTTTGTTGAAATTGTTGTTTTCTTTATGAAAGTGCATCTAGCATAAGAGCTGGTGATTGGGTATCAGTTGTAACGCCGGAAGTATACATTGGCCTTGTCCTTGTGTGCACTTTTTTTTTCCTTCTGAAAATTCCAATATTTGCACTTCGTTCTTGTTATTTTACACTGATGAGGTACCAAACAAATTTCTTGGTGACAGTTCTTTAGTTGGTGTCTTGTTCTGACGGAATCTCGGGTTTGTAAAGCTCATCATGGTTGCCACTGCTGCTACTTCGGCATTCTTTCCGGCCGCTTCACCTTCTCCTGACTCTGGTTTGAAGAGTTCCAAGAGTGGAACTACGAGTTTGGGACTACCCAAGTCGAAATCTGGTTCGGGTTCTTTGCAAGTCAAGGCAAATGCCCAAGCCCCACCAAAAATCAATGGCACTTCTGTTGGTTTGGCTAGTTCTGTGGAAGGAGTGAAGAGTGGGGACGACATGCCGTCGGCTCCTGCTCCTGCACGGACTTTCATTAACCAATTGCCTGATTGGAGTATGCTTCTTGCTGCTATTACGACAATTTTCTTAGCAGCCGAGAAGCAGTGGATGATGCTTGATTGGAAACCCAAACGGCCTGACATGCTCATTGACCCATTTGGTATAGGAAGAATTGTTCAGGATGGTCTTGTTTTCCGGCAAAACTTTTCAATTAGATCATATGAAATAGGGGCTGATCGAACAGCTTCCATAGAGACGTTAATGAATCATTTACAGGTATTACAATTTACATGATATACATACAATTTCATTTATCTATCTATTTTTCGTAAATATTGTTTGGGGATGCATTCCTATCTTAATTTATAGTTTTCGTAACAAGAAAATTTGGTGCGCAGGTTAGACAAATTTTATTGACTAGTTTTACAGACACTGGTATGCTTTGTTTGTTCTTCCCACGCTTCACTGTTTCTTTTCTATTATTTTCTTTAGGAAACAGCGCTTAATCACGTAAAGACTGCTGGGCTTCTTGGCGATGGCTTTGGTTCAACGCCAGAGATGTCAAAGAAGAACCTGATATGGGTAGTCACCAAAATGCAAGTTGTGGTAGATCGCTATCCGACTTGGTAAGTCGAAATTTCTTTGAAGGCATAGTTCTTTATTTTTATAATTATTGACACTCAGGTGGTTTGACGTCGCTTTTTATACATTATTATACAAATTCAAAGTTCATGGGGCCGTCCTAGCAGTTTGTTGATGTTATTGTTTAGAAGGACAAGATGCTTGATACAGACTTGATTACTGTTGAAATTTCAGATAGAAGTATAAGGCTGTGCGAGTGGGGATGAGATATTTTATTATTTTCTTTTGAATATATTCTATCAGAAATTTATTTTAGTTATATGCTAAGGATGTGTAGAGACTGATGTTTATATCAAATCTGTGTCTTGCAGGGGTGATGTTGTTCAAGTGGACACTTGGGTGAGTGCATCTGGAAAAAATGGCATGCGTCGTGATTGGATTATCCGTGATTCTGGAACTGGTGCAATCTTAACAAGAGCGTCTAGGTAAGTTTCTGTCAAATTTGTTTTGGGGGTTTTTCTTTCTCTTTCCACTCATTATTTTTTAATTGTCCTGGCAAGTTGGGGCAGACAGTTGTATAGTTAGTTATGGGCACTAATATTGGAGAAGGATGTTTCTGTTTGTATTAAGTTTTACTAAGCTTGAGTTTTTCTCGATGTACTTTTCTTTGAAGCACAATTATTTGCATTGTCAATATCAGTTTTATGTAAAATCTCTGATTCCGTAGCACATAGAAATGTTTTTCTGTGGGGTAAGTCTATGACTTTTGACTAATAAACTAGCAGTATATTACACTGCGTCCTTGTATTATAAATTGATCAACTTTTGATTGATACGGTGTTGCTTCTGATGATTTTTCAGTGTCTGGGTTATGATGAATAAGCTGACGAGGAGGTTATCGAAAATTCCTGAAGAAGTTAGAGGAGAAATAGAACCTTATTTTATGAATTATGATCCTGTTGTTGAAGAGGATGGTAGAAAGCTGACAAAACTTGACGACAAGACTGCAGATATTGTTCGTTCTGGTTTAACTGTAAGTTAAATTATGTTTTTTCAACCTTGTTATCTGTTTCTTAGAACTTTCTGCACTTATATGTTGCTTCCTCATTGTGATGGGTATTATTTCTGGTGCAGCCTAGATGGAGTGATTTAGATATCAACCAGCACGTTAATAATGTCAAATACATTGGCTGGATCCTAGAGGTATGTATGACTTTCTTCCCGGCAAATTTCATTTTATTCTTAGTTTCTTTGTCTCCCTTGATCATGATTTGTCTTAGCTATTAAGGCGGTAATACAGTGAGCGAGTGTTTTCTCGTTTAATGGGTTTAGGGCTGCTGATCTGGATCTGAGTTAAACCCCAACAAAGGTTTATTTCGGCCAACAATACACTTAACTTAGTTTTAAGTCTAAATATTTTGAAATGATTGTACTGTCTGGTCTACTCTAAAATAGTATTTTGTAGCAGTCACTCTCATCAATCTTCCACTGAAGTAGAAGTTCATGGAATACATTTTTAAGTTATTTGAAGCTTTTAGCTGAATTTTATACAATGGAGGTGTTTGAATAAAAAAAAGAGGAAATGAGTACATTCTCTCTTTAATAGGACATGTCTATTTGTCAGTTTTGTCTGAAACATAATGCCTGAATTTGATTATGTCATTAACAGAGTGCTCCACTCCCAATCTTGGAGAGTCATGTGCTTTCCTCTCTGACCCTGGAGTACAGGAGGGAGTGCGGGAGGGACAGCGTGCTGCAGTCCCTGACCGCAGTCTCCAATGCTGGCATAGGAGATTTGGGAACTGCTGGTGGCGTTGAGTGCCAGCACTTGCTTCGACTCGAGAATGGAGCTGAGATTGTGAGGGGAAGGACTGAGTGGAGGCCCAAGTACGCCAACAATCTTGGGACTGTGGATGAGCTTCCAGCAGAAAGCGCTTAAGTCTAAAAAGTTCTCTCTTCTTTGTAGCTGGAACAACATTAGTTTGTTCGCTTGTGTAGAATCCTGCTTTTGTTCTTTAATGCATATATATATATATAATTCTATATTGTCACCCTAATATGTTATCCTCGGAAAAGAAAATAGAAAACAAGAAAAGAAATCTCATTGTAATTAGCTCTGCTCTCACCCTTATTGTGTCTCTCTAAATACTCATGCTTGGTTAGCCCGATCGGTTGGTGGGCCATTATGAAGGAAGTGTACTCGATCCTTGTTGTTTGGACCAATAGCTGTCTGGGATAGTACAGGTTTATTTTTCATAGGGCCTTAGTTAACTGGGCAAGACATGTATTTATTTATTTATTTGTTATTTTTGTTTTGCAATTTTTTTTCCGTCTTAGAAATGGAAAGAAATTTTTTTATTGGTTGGAGTTGTGGATCACTGGATCATTTCTATACCTATTCAAAGGAGTGTTGCAACAATCGAGATTTTTTATTATTATTATTGTTATTTTGTGGTTCTTTTAATCTATTTACGGAAGGCAACAAACCAGATAGACCTAAAGCTAGGCACACACGCTTATATTCACAACGTGTTAGGAAATGGCCCGAGTCTTGTAGCCAATGGCATGCTTATAATTGAGTGCTCAACGTGCAAACCCAAAGCAGCAAGCAAATACTTGAAAACTAAGGTGGACTGTTCAGGCTAGTTTTATTCACGTTTGTACATCATCCACCATTAATCAATGTAGGTTTATGTATTGGTTAATGGTTAGAAAAGGTCGATTGCGTTATGATGATTGATAATCAACTAGTAGTCAAACGATTGATTGCGTAATGATTATCGATGGCCTCATACACTAATTAAAAATCAGGAAAAGGACACAAATGTTGGGGAACAGCTTTCTTAAGAACAGCTCTTGATTAGTGTTATCTTGTTGAGAGTTTGTTTGTGCAAGTTGAATCAAATACTTCCTCCAATCTCCGCAATGGCTTTTCAGGTTGCATATATACAACTGTCTATTGGATTGAAATAGCCCAAGTTTGAGATTTTTGGTCTAAATATGGATTTGAGAGTGTGGCATATCCGAACTGCTTTTGACCTAATCCTGAGCTCAGATAATGTGATAATCTTTTGCCTGATATTATGCATATAAGAGTTGGGTCAAAATCTTCAAAACTATGCAACATTACGCCCAACTATGCCTAACAAGCAAGGTGTGTAGAACTGAACCACAGGGCCTCCCTTTTGGGGGGCACATGGTGGCTAAGCAGTACTGCCACTTCCTAGTGGAGATCTTGAGTTTGTATGATTGGTTTATAAATGAATTACCTATATTTTAAAAAATAAAAAGAGAAATGGAATTTGATAACATGTTTTTTTTTATTCGATATAATGATAAGAAATTTCTCCTATTTCTAACACAAAATCTATCTATTATGGGTTCTTATTTATTTTTAAGTCAAACAAGAAAGTGTTGACAAATGATAGCTAACCATGTCTTCTTGTCTCAGTTGAAAATCTCTCAAATTGAAAGTGCCAAGTAGCTAATAATGTTTCGTGTCTCATTGATGACAATCTCTCTAATTTGATGTTGCTTGATGGTTACTAATAGGGGTAGGAAACTTGGTCTTAACTGGTAATGGTATGTTCTCTATTTGTTGTTTATAAGACTAGAAAATTCAAATCCAAATTCATCAAGCATTATTTGGTAGAACTCTTTTACTTTTTATATGATCTCGACAAAACGATAAATAAAAGTATAAAATTAAAAATGTTATAACCACCTCTTTCTTATATAGCATTTAAAAGTTGATCATATCTTTTTTGAGGTAATAGGTTGATCATATCTAAATTTCCTTTCTTAGATGGATTTATAATTTCTTTTCTTAGATCAATTTAGCGGAAAAAAAAAACCATTTTCCTAGAAAATGATTTATTTTCTTTCTGACATTGAGTCATCTCTTTATTAGAGTCAACGTGCTAATCGACTGGAAAGTTAAAAAGGAAAAAAAAATATATATATATATATATATACACACTTTATTTCGCAATATTCTTTTTTTTTTGGGTCACATTATTCTGCAATATTCTACTTTAACAAATATTGTTTTATGATATAGTCGTTTGAGAAAGCTTTTACAAGCTGATGAATTTCCTTTCTCAAAAATGAAATTTCTTTGTTCCACTAAGTTAAATTCTTTGTTGTTTCTAGTATTGCCCAACGGAATAAAAGGAATTGTATCTGGGATTATAGCTAATGAACTATTACTCGAGCGATTAAAGTTCTGTTCGCCTATATAACTCTAGTTTGTATAATTATACGTTTCACTCCATTACAAATTTATCAGGTGACTATTAATTATTAAATGTTGCGGTTATTATTAGACAATAGAAATAAGGTGTCAAAAAATTGTCGCATTATGTATATATCCATGAGATTTTTCTCCTCCAAATTATGACAACTATGAAATATATATATATATATATATATATGGATTGGTATGTATATATCCATGAGATTTTTCTCCTCCAAATTATGACAACTATGAAATATATATATATATATATATGGCACCAATCCAGTAAGTATTTTTTATTTTTAACCTATACATAGGTATCAATTTAGCCAATGAAAATTTAGCATATATATATATATATATATATATATATATATATGTATAAACTACAATTTCAGACCCCAGCAGAGCTTTCCAAGGCCCAAAAACAGGAAATATAGAGGAAAGACCATATTATTTGAAATATGTATATATATATATATATATAGTATTAATTGTCATTAATTTAGTTCATGTATATGCAAATGTTATCAGTCGCATAAGTGCATGAACAAGCAATAACTTAAGTCAGATACTCCGATTTAAGAAAATGTATGGTGCATTGCACTTGATTGCACTACTTCATAAAAAGAATTGAAGATATGTGAATAAGGATATTAATTGTATATAATGCCCATAAGTCATACACAAATGCATTAGTCCATTCTTATATATTATAATTTATATGTGTGTGGACATAAATATAAAACTCATCCATGCACATGAACAAGTCCCCAAGCTTCAGAGATCACATGATTCATTAGGCAACGATATACCTAGTTGTCAGTCAACTGGAACTATGTAAACTACCAATCTGTAAATTTGTCCTATACCAAATAATTAATAATCCATACCATATATTTCGTGTGTGTATATTATATGCGAATGAATTGTTTTATTATATGACACTCGTATACTCTTGGTCCTTAGTCGGAAAACAGGTCTGGCCAGATAAAGGATTAGACTAATAATTACCAGCTTATAGCAAGTTAGGTTGCCAATAATTCAGCTAGTAATAGTCTCTTAATAAGTTTCATCCAATCAGCTGTCCTTGGTATTATATACAAATATAGGAATGAGGACCTCAGATTCCTATATGACACAACAAGATAGTATATCATCATATCCTATGAATAAAAAAAAGGAGTAGAAAATCTTCGCAAAGAAGAAGGTATAACTAGAAGGTGGTCTTTTCGCTTCAGAAATAATGAAAATATCATAATCGTAACGTGAATTATGATGTAATTAAATTGGAAAAGAAATATAAAGATATTATCCTATTATTTGGTTGAAATTCATAATCCAAGAAATAAATACTGTTTTCATAAAATTACAGTACTCTCAGTTCAATTAGTACGACGAAACATTAAAAAGTTGGGTTTTTCAAAGTTTGACTTTATATATTAGACGAGTTATTACTTATTTCTTAGATGGTAGAAAGAAATGATAATAATTTCATTATTGATGGTGATTCTTTCGTTAAAAATATAAATAATGAAATGGGCCTTTTTGTTAGACTGACCATGCAGATCCAAAATCTATTTCTTAAAAGTTCAAACCAAATATGCCCGAAAATTATTCCTAGCTATAGGCTAAATGATGTTACAAACTATCCCCTCTGATTGTCAAGAGCTGTGATTGAGTAATATGGTGGTGTCCTAAAGATGTGTCATTATGTTATTATCTAATTATAATTATATTTTAAATAAATTAATATAAGACTTAATTTGTCAATTAAAATTACCTAATAATAAATTGACATGTCATTATGGTGTTATACTACCCTAACATTGCTCCACAACATTGCTCCACATCTATGTTTGTGCGTTTTGGTCAAAATGGACTTGTCAAAGACCACATTAACCCTATATTTGGCATGTCCGTATGTTATCCCTTCTTTACATCGACTCTTCCTAAGTGAAATTCACATCACCACCAGAATGACAAATAAGTCATAATAAATAAAATTTGGTTAATCAAAACAAGTCAAAAGATAAACATTAAAAATTTTAAGAGAAAATTTGATTTTTTATGATAATTTTTTAAAAATAAAAAATTTTGGATTTTGGAAATGTTTGAAAAGTTTTGAATTTTAATTAGAAAGATAATATTTTTAAAAATATTTAGAAAAATACCATTTTTTAAATGAGATATTTGCAGTAATCAATTTAGTTATCTATAATAACTTGACTAAAGTAATTTGACCGGTAAAGTAACTTAATTGATCACTCTAAGTAACCCAAATAGTTACTTATACTATTTTTGAAAAATATAAATTTTTTAAAAAAGTACTCTTATTCTACATATTTATTAAAAGTAATATTATTATAATTTTTTTTCAAATTAATTTAGAATTTTACAAAAATTTAGTCATTTGAGCTTTTTCAATTTTTGGTACTATAAGCTTAGAATTTTGTAAAAGGCCTAAAATTTAATTTGCTAGTATCGTGATTTGTTTTAATGGAAACACGAGACCAACATTTAGCTTCCGCGAGAAGATTCTTTTGTAATATTTCAAAAAGGACAAAAAAGAGGGAAAAAAGAAGAAGAAGAAGAAGAAGAAGAAGAAGAAGAAGAAGAAAGAAAGAAAGAAAGAAAAAAAGAAAGAAATTTGTCTTAATTCAAATGCATTATATAATTAAAAAACTATAACAAATATAGTTGCTCTTAAAAAAGGAACTACGAGCATGAATTTGCTATAATATCTAATTTAACCGCACGAGGTATCAAATATGTTAGAACCCACGTACCAAAGCCCTCCTAAAAGCTTCGTGCGGCTACTGGTTTTGCATAGAGCAGAAGGTATATATTTTGAGTGGAGTACTATTTTAGTATCAATACTTGATGCATCCTCCACAGTCCAGACTTTAAAATTTCTTTTTTGACTTTTAGAATCAGATTCTTTGAATAGAAAAACGACACCTTGCCGACATTCCAACATTGTCACATGCTTTTGTGGCGGTTTGTTATACTAATCACCATATTCGACTTCTTCCCTGTTAATACTTTCACTTTGAAATTCATAACCTCTCATTAATTACTTTGGCATTACCTTTAAATTATGATGACATTTTCAGACATTGCCTCAGGGGTGTGTCCATTGTAGGAGTTTGATTTATATACAATGTCATTAACTAGCTAAGCATACTTTATAATAATGTCCCATCATTATAATTTCCTGTTTAGTACGGTGCTATTCTAAATATATATCTAAAATTTCATATGTTAACTGTGAACCAAATAAGCAAAATGAAGTTATGTCATTCAAGTTTTGCAACTATATATCATATTTATTATTTTTTACATTTATATATATTTTTTGATGAGCTTCGACAGAAATTAAATTAAAAAAGAAAGAAAAAGAAGATACACTAATTCAGAGGAGAGAATAAATCTGACCTCTAAAATTAAAGAAACAGAAAGAGAAATAAAATTAATGAAACTGATGATTAAGCTTCACAATACAATCGTCGTAAACAAAAGATGAAAATAAAAAGAGTGGACTACCACCAAGTGAAACAAACAAAGAAAAGAGCACGAGAAGCTAAAGAATTAGCTACACGATTATCCTCACCATAGATATGAGTGACCATAAAATCCATATTAGCAATGTACCCAATGCTCTATACCAAGTTGATCTCCAATGGAAAGGAACTTTAAGGGAATAAGCAAAAAGAAGAGAAACAACATAGACTAAATCATTCTTTAACCAGAGATGCTTCCATCCATATTTCCAAGCGAAATCAATCACATAAATTACTGTTGCCAATTCTGTCTCAAAAGCATAATCAATTCCTAATGGAATAGAAAAACATCCATGAACAAATTCTCTATGAGTTAGAAACACTCTTGAATACCCAGAAGGATCCAGTGAGACATAAGCAGAACCGTCAGTGTTGACCTTAACCCAAGATAGAGGAAGATGTCTCCATATAACTTCAACAATGATTGGTACTTTTCGAGGCCTACCTTTGACCCGAAACTCTCGTAAAATTAATAGATCAGTCGTAGAGTTAGACATAGAGCTAGAAACCAGAGACCCAACTCTCTAATAAAACGCCATGAAAGAACAAATATTAAAGATATAGATAGCTTTTTATCTTCAAAAACTGCAAAATCCTGAAGATGCCATATAATCCAGAAAATAAAGACCAAACCAGCTTTCAAGAAAGCTCGAAGTTGTTAGCTAAACGAGTAAAGTTGAGCTCTATCTCAAAGATTCCTCACAGAGCTCTCTAGAAAGTTTGGAGTACGAAATAAAGAGGACATCGCTGACCAAAGCTGCACAACAAAAGGGCAGTCAATGAATAAATGTGATGAATCCTTAACAGAAGAATGACAAAAATCACAATAAGATCGAAGATGAAAGAGTCCTCCAAAATAAAACCGATCTCGAATAAGGGATGAAGGAAGACTAAATCTGCTTTTCGTAAAAGCAAACGACTAGAGAATCAGAAAGAGAAATATAAGTATTAGAAAGGTGACCCTACTATCTAAAGAACCCATTCAGCACAAAGAATCTAGGCTATCTAAAATCATAACTGATTTAATAATATCAGCTATTCCCGGAAAATAATCTGTAAAAATAGAAGGAAGAAACCAATCCGAATTTATTAAAAAACCCTCATCCAAACTCTTCAAAGGAGGATCAAGAAATAAAGAAGAAGATACCAAATTAAATAGAGAGGAACCCAATCAATTATTAGTTCAAAATTTGACTTTAGAATGTCTTCTGACCAACTAATGAGATTCTTCACGAAGATCTTATCATAAAGGGCAAATCCCAGCCTAAATGGAGGATTTAATTTGATATCTGAATCTCCATTGCTCCTAAAGAAACGTGCCTAGAGATAAGAAAATAAATCAAAATCAACAGTCATCATTCTCCAAGCAAATTTAAGAAAGGCTTTATTGATCAGGGATAAGTCACGAAGACCTAAACCACCCTCATTTTTAGGCCGACAATATTTCTTCCATGAGATTTGAACCAGCTTCTTTTAGAGAATAGAACTGACCAAGTAAAATTCTGAATTGCCTTTGTCATTTTACTTAGCAAAAAACTAGGCTATCTGTAAATCTAAAAGAATGAAAAAATGAACCATAGATTACAGAACTAACTAGAGCAACTTTACTAGCGAAAAAGATAGATAATCCTATCTAACAACGAAATCGAGTCAGTAAACTATCCATCCAAGGAATCAACCATCACTGACGAGGTGCTCTTACAAATAAAGAAACCTCCAAGTAGTACATTGACTCCCTACCTCGCTTTATACCACAAATAGAAAGTAAATCCCTAGTTTTGGCAGGGGAAATTCCCTTACCATAATAGATATTAGACTTCTCCCAATTAACAGCTAATCCAAAAAGGACTCATACAACTCAAAAGCTAAATGAACAACTCTTAGGTTCTTTAGTGAAGCTCAACAGAAAATAAGAACATCATTTGCATATAAAAAGTAGGTCAAAACACTCTTACCACGAGGTGGATAGATAGAATTAATAACTCTTGTACTAAAAAGATGAGTCAAGTGACGATTCAAAAAGTCCTCAACAGGGCAAAAAATGAGAGGAAAGAGAGGATCACCTTGCCTGACCCCATGAGAGTATGAAAAGTAACCGTGAGGGGCCCTATCTAGAAGGACTGAAATATGGGCAGAACTAAAAATAGTCGAGACCCAAACAGTAAAGGTAGGCAAAAAACCAAAGGATCCGAGGACCTCCAGAACAAAGGACCAATAAATAGAGTCAAAAGCCTTACGAATATCGATCTTTAAAGCAACATGACCACCAAAAGCCAAATTGCTTAAAGAGTTAAAACACTCAGAGGCTTCCAAAATACAATTACCCATCTACTTGGCTTGCACAAACCCAAACTGCTTCAAAGAGATAATTCAAGAACTAATAGGTCCAAGCCTATTAGCAAGAATCTTAGTGATGATCTTGAAGAAGAAATTTCCTAAAGCAATAAGCCGAAATTGCTCAATCTTATTTGCCTCTGTAACTTTAGGGATAAAGACTATAAAATTAGAATTAATATTAGGAAACATCTTACCAGTATGAAAAAACTCCTAGACTGCCAAGACAAAATCATTACCAACAATAGGCCAACAACTATGAAAAAATTTCCCAGTGTAGCCATCTGGGCCAGGCGCACTAGAAGGATCCATATCAAAAACAATATTTCTAATTTCTTACTAAAGAGAAAGACTCATCAAACAAGCATTATCATGATCGATAACCAAAGTGAGAACATGATCTCGAATAATGGAGAAGTCAGTTGGTGAATGATTTGGCTCAAAAATTAAAGAAGCATAAAATTCAACGGCATGCTGCAATATAATTCGGATCAGTCACAATCTCATCATTGATAATCAAAGAAGGCAAATGCTTATTAACTTTACGTCTCTTAAGGATCGTATGGTAAAAAGATGAGTTACGATCCCCTCTTTCTAACCAATGAATACGACACTTATATCTTAAAAAAGAATCATGCAGAGATAAAAATATTATCAAGAACAGCCAAAGCATCAGCTTCTTCCCAAAAGATCTCCTCAGAAAAGCCATTTATTTATAACCTATTCTGAATTTCCGTAACTATATCCATAGCCAAGGTAACTCTGGTAAACAAATTACCGAAAACTTCCTAAATCCTTAGCCCGAAGAGAAACTTTGAGGGATTATGAGTTTTTGTAAAAGATAGGAGGTGGGGCAACTAGAAACCTGAGAAGACCAAACACTAGAAACTAAATTGAAGAAGGTGGGGTCATCCACCCAGACATTCTGAAAATGAAAATGTCGAGGACAAAGAGCTCTCGAATCTTTTCTAAGCAGGAGAAGAGGATAATATTTTGAATACAGACGAGGTAAAGTGCTACAAGACAAATTTGACCAGAGATCAATAAACTTAGATGTACATAAAGCTCTGTTTAAACGAGAGAGATTGAGACCTCCCACTCCTTTACCAATCCTGGTGTAGAAAACACCCCTAGTGTCCAAATCAATAAGAGTAGAAGCAGCCAAAAAACCAGTAAAGTCAAAATAAGAAGTGGTGTGTGTAGTACCCCCCTGTCTCGTGAGAGCCCAGAACAACATTAAAATCACTCAAACACACCAAATAGGAACAATTATGTCCAAAAGAAAATTCCAAAGCTCCTTTCTAAAAGAAGAAGAAGAAGCATCATAAACAAAGGAATAGCAAACTGTTAATATATCTACCATAACATTAAGAGAAACATATTGCGAATGATTACAAATGACTAACAGACTTTGAATTTTAATTGAAGCAAAAACCCAAATAATAGGGGTATCCACCTCATTAGTGCAAACTAAAGTCAAACCAAGACTAGTCCAAAAAGAGTATGAAATAGCATGAAAAGAACAGAGTGACTTGGCCAAACACACCAAATTCGGTTTATAACGACGACAAAAGTCTCTAAGAGCTAATTGGGTACTCCTATTAGAAATACCTCTACAGTTCCAATAAATTATCTTCATTTGGAAACAAGCTGCTGAACAACCCGAGAGGATAACATCGGAGTCAAAGACCTAGTCCTTTTAGATGTTGCTCCTGTCCTACTAGAATCGTCGGATATTTCTTGAAAAGTGACATTCACAACATTTTTACCAAAAAGAGCTAGATCAACCATTGCCTTATCTTTCTTACTATAACTCATATTTAGATCAAAGTCTTCTGCAATCTTAGAGTTAGATAGTTTTTTCGAGAAATCTGGAGAGTGAATAGAATTCTTAGAACCATCAAGATTAGCCACCACCAGAGAATTTTGAGAAAGCTTGCTAGTCTCACTAATGTCATCAATGTTCTGAATCTTCTTCCTTCCTTTTTCAGGCTCGACCTCATTATTTATCCCAAGAGTCCAAAATTGAAATAGAATTCTTAATGGGCATCTCCTTTGAATTAGAAACTAATGCCTTAGTAGGAACAACATTAGATGGTACGACTTAAGTAGGAATCTCTATAGCTTTGGGGGACTTGGTAGGAGGTCTATAAACTTATTTATGAATTCTAGAATGTCCTTGAGTCATCTTAGAATCATCATCAATAGATCTTATGGCCACGCCTAAAAGAAGAAGCTGTATGACCAATAGTTTGATATGTAGAGCAGAAGTTCGAGAGTCGTTCATACTCTACAAGAATGAAAATATGCTCCTTGAGAATCATAATATCCAATTTATATACCAAATCCTCAAATAGTAGTAAGGATATCCTTATACATACACTTAGTATATACAACAAACTTAGCTAAATAGTTAGACATGAAGAAAGAATAGAATAAAGTATAGGGACTAACCAAAGAAGAGGAATAAGACTGCAAGTATAGGCCAAGCGACTCTGCACCATTGGTAGGGCCGTAGCGCCATACTTTAAAACCCCATGATACTAACCTGATAGTCATGTGTAATCCTATGACATATGTACTCTGAATTAATGCGTTGAAATAACCATACAGTAATTTAAGTTTAAATAATACTCTAATTTTTGATAATATAGTTAATTAAATATTATAAAAAAATGGGTAGCATAATAGTCCTCTTTTAACATATCCAAAAATAACCTACACTCAGAAAAGTCCCAGAACAATCCAATGTATATCACAAATATCCCAAATAGTTATAAAATCATGTTTGTCATCATATATAGTATAAAGTAAGTTTTATTGAAAATAGTATAAAATAGAGGTAATCGAATCCCTACCTCGATACCATGCTATTGGAATATCAAAGTATCATTAGATAATCGTTTGGAGAGTCAGAAACTAATTCTAAGCCGTCGATTGCTCACTTATGAAAAACTAACTCCTCAATAGAGCTTCAAATCAACAAATAGACTTCTTTACTAAACTCTTAGCATCCAAAATAGCTAGGTTAATGATATAATTCGTCCAATTTAGGTCTGGGCTGAAATCGGACATATGGCACACAAAATGAAGCAAAATTTACGTCGTTTGATTTTATTTTTCGTGCTGATCACAAATATACTCAATATATATGTATATATATCAATCTTCATCATTTCTCGAGTACCTTCCAAAAATAACGTAAAAAATACAATCTAACAGTCCGATCAAAAAGTCAAAATCGGGCTCAATTAATTCAAAATTGACAATTTTTAACCCAAGCAAAATGAGGTCATGAAGTATATACCTAAAAATTCTTTTCGACGAAACGAATTAAATGAGCCCAAGAATATGCATTAAAATAGCCAAAAATTCAAAAACTCTTGTGACTAAAAACAGCTTTTACCGATTAACGAGATCTCTCGGTAGCTCTGGACCAGCGGCGCGGACTTCCTAGCATGACAACAAAGCACCGCCGACTACTGGCATATCGAGACGATGGTTGGAAGGTGGCACAATGAGTTTCGGCTCTTTAGTGGTGGCCATTTGATAAGAGGGAGAATAAGAGGGAGAAAGAGAGATCATAGGGAGATGTCTAGGAGAGTCGGTGCGAAAGAGGGAGAGAAAGAGAAAGATATTTTTTTTAATGTGGGTCGCACTACAAATATGAAAAATAATCTTATTATAATAATAAAAAATGGGTATTACAAATTTATTACACATTCACCTTATAAATATCTTCACTAATTCATTTCAAATATATATATATATATATCTTCACGAATTTACTAGTTTGAACGTGTATGTATAAAATCATACATATTGGAAACATGTATTTGCATACAATTTTCGCTTGGTGCAAGGACTTTGTGGAAAGATCATGATTTAGTACAAGTACAACTATCGAAGTCATTATGAGTGATATTGTTAATTAGTTAGTACTTTGTATATGTTAAAAAATTATTAAAAACTATTGTTGGGGTATATAATTAAATAGCTAGATGAAATTATCATATGGGTGACTTTTTCTATATATCCGGAAAAAACGTGTATATATATATGCCATAATTTATTAAGTTATTTTTTATTTATATTTTGGTATTTTTTTTAGTCGTTGGTACACTAGTTAGTAGTTATTATGATTGAAGTAATTGAAAATAATAGTAATAATAAATACACATTATTAGTATTATTATCTCTCTATCTTGTATTATGAAAAGACATATATAATGAATTTTAACTAGCTAAAATAATACCTGTGAATTTGTGAAAAAAGAAAAAAATAACCTACTCTCACAAAAAGAAAAAAATAACCTACTAGTTGCACAATGTGTATATATATGTATATGTGCACAATAGTCATATATATCACAAACAAAAGGTTAGTCTAATTAAGAATTATATCTAGATCTTTTTATATAATACATAGTTTTTGACGAAGTGGGTTGGCTCAAGTGGTAAGAGCATCCATTATTTAGGATCTCGGTTCTAGATTCGAGTCATTTAGGAATAGACGTGAAAGACTATCATCCCTAATGAGGTGGGATAGAGATTGGGTAGTGATAAATATTTTTCTTTAATTTATAATAAATAAAGTTCATTAGTTAGTTAAGCCACAATTAAAAAAAAATCAAGATACCTTTATAGAATTATATATAGCAAGAGCTAAACGAACTAGGTTGGCTCAAGTGGTAAAAGTACTTACTACCTACGATCTTGGTTCTAGGTTCGAGTCACACCATAGAGAGGCGTGAAAATCTATTATCTCTAATCGGGTAGGGTGAGGATTGGGTAGTAGTATGTATTTTCTTTTAATTTGTAATAAGTGCAGGTCATTAGTTAAGCCCCACTTTAAAAAAAAAAATATATATATATATGGTTGCCAATCCAATAGGTATTTTTCTTTACATATGGGTAAGTATTTTTTTTTTAGCCGTTGGATCACCATCTAATGGTGATCCAATGGCTATAATGAAGTGTATGAAAAGACGTGCATCGTTAATGCTCTTTCTCTTTCTTACTTTTTACGATAAAAAAATATACATGCTAAATTTTCATTGACCAAATTGATACCCATGCAGAGATTAAAAAAAAAAAAATACCTAATGAATTGGTGCTATATATATATATATATATATATATATATATATATAGCTAATGTTGCGTAATATATACACCATAACAGATTATAAACCGCTATTACATGTTACAAATTCGGATATAATATACATAAATACAATACACTAACCAGATCAGACGACAGAAAATGGTTTGTATTAGATGTACCGACAGCTTAGAGGGCCAAATTTAAATGCTGCCGCCGTCAAAGCATGCAAGTCAATCGGAACCCGTGGTTCCACGCTTGCACACGTGGCATCTCCCCCATTGGTCCACCATATATATATATATATAGCATATATGCATGCAAAAAACAGATAACAGAATACACAGATAACTCAAGGAATAGTTGTAGAGAGTGGTATATATATCTATGCCATGCCACCTGACACCTATATGGCTTTCAAGGACATGAGTACTGAACTGACTTTAGCACCGCCCGGCGGCGAGATAGTTGGTGGCTCGGCGGCGGCGGTTAATTCCGGTCAAGAGTTTAGTAGTACTTGTAAGAGTTGTACTACTTCCAAACGTGGGTTTGTGGAGACGGATGATTATGTTGACGTTCATGACCTGCTCAGCTCTACCACTGGCGAGGCTGCTGCTGCCTCTGGTGGTACTAAAAGTATTGGCAGTGTGAACGACAAGTCGTTTGAGGCTGAAGCAACTTCTCGTATTGTGGCGGAAGCCCCACCTGCAAAGTAAGCCAACATTTAATTTTATAATTTTGAATATACAGCTTTAATTTGTTTTGACAATTAGCAGTACTATAAGTTCAATTTCTGATATTTAATTTTTAGTTTTTTTTGTGTTTGTTCTGGTACTCTTCAGATTCTGAGAACTTCATATCATTCGTAAAATAGAAAATTAGCTAGGCCATGTACGTTATTAATAAAAGATTCAAGTGTGTGTGTGTTTTTCTTTCTTTTGAGAGGAAAATTGAAAGATTCAATTGTTAATATATATTTAATAACAGAACCAGATATACAGTTGTTGTAACGTTCATCTCCAAAAAAATATACAACGATGAAGTAGAAAATAATTGATCGATTAAGAAAATTAGTTTTAATAAGGGGAATTATTATAGTACTCTTATTTCTAGTTATTAGTTTACCGATGGTTAATAAGCAGCCATGTGTACTCTATGTAGTGTGAATATACCACAGCGTCACGTGTATTATAGCATTATAACTAATAAAAGTGTAAGAGTCGTACATAAGTTTTACGGTGGGTCTTACTACTAACGGTATGTAATTCTAAGTATGTATTGTCTAATAGTTTCCTATTATGATTAAATATGTAGTATAACAATAAATTCAGCAGCATTTGAAACAAAGAATGCTTTAATCAACGATAATTAATTAACAAATGTAATATATATTAATCGAATGAGGAAAGTGTGCTTGATCTTCGATCTCTACTTATAAATTTGAATTATATATATAGGGCTCAAGTAATTGGATGGCCACCGGTTAGATCATTCCGAAAGAAGGCTTTAGAGAGCTGCAATAAGTACATAAAAGTGGCTGCAGATGGAGCACCTTACCTACGTAAAATCGACCTAGAAATCTACCACAGTTATCACCAGCTCTTGACTGCCTTAGAGGAAATGTTTAGCACTAATTACTTTATCATCCGATCAGGTAATTAATTACTACTATATATATGTACATAAATAAATTAAGATCTTGCACTATATTTTTGCTTTTTTTTTTTTTTGTCAGTTGGGCTTGCTTTCATATATATATATATATATGTATATATATCTTTTATTTTGTATTCCCTTTTAGCCAATTAATTGGGTAATCAATGGTGGTTTATAATTATTAGGAATGATCTCTACTTGTATTAATATTGGAGACGATCAAAGCAATAAGCTTTTTAAAGCAGTGAAAGGAATTGAATATGTGCCAACTTATGAGGACAAGGATGGCGACTTGATGTTAGTTGGAGACGTTCCTTGGAAGTAAGCTTTTCCATTCAACAAACTATTCTTAGTTTCATAATCTCATGATATTAATATATATTCACATTTCTTTGTGAGCATTCAGTATGAAGAGAACACGAGAAAATGACAAACTAGTTCTTAAATGATCAAATGACAACTATGTAGCAATTCAATATATTATTATCGTTATTATTTGACATGTATTTTCAGCTAGCATGTCACATTTTCCATTTTCTTCCCTGAAAATTCTGAAAAAGAAATAAAATAAAAAAAATTCTTAAATATACTAAAATTTATAAATATAAATATATGTATGTAGCCATATATATGGAGTGAGTAATTTATATTCTATATTTTTAGTTGGTTAATTTGGAAATTAAATATTGTTTGTGATAATCACGGAGTATAATATACCAAATTAAGGTTTTTTCGCTCGAAGCCAATAGAAAGAATAAATTAGATATCACAATTTAATTGATCATAATTAATTTCTCTCTTTCCCCACTTTTTGACCAGCAGAATGTTCACAGAATCATGCAAGCGTATCAGACTAATGAAAAGTTGAGAGGCTGTTGGGTTAGGTAATACACCAATACGTATACAAATATATAAGAGAAGTACCTACTTCCAAAATAGAGTCGATCATCTGTTTTTCTTCACCTAATACGGATTTTCGTTTACGAATAAAAGTTCAACAATTTGACCTTTTGTGCAGCTGCGACTACGAGTCCTGGAATGTCCGAATGAGTTAGCCAAAAAAGGGAGAGCTAGAGACAGAGTACTGTATCTGTACTACGCTTCATGATCAATATATCAATGTACATATATAATCGATGAAATGTTACAACATTTTCTGAGTTGATTAGTACAATCGACCAGGAAATCATTGGATTAATTAATAATAAGAGAGACCATATTTATAGATGGTTGTATTTCAGTTACATTATTCCTTTTTTAATTTTCGCCCCGTATTGATTAATTAATCTAGCTCAGTTTTCATTTTTGCTTTTCATATGCTCACGAAAAAAAATAGTGGTACTATTAATTTGCTCCTTGACAAAATTATAGTCCTAATTATTACCTTTTGAGAAAAATTCATCTAGATTTGAACATATATGTATATATGCCACCACTAATATTACACTTTTATTGAATTATATATATATATATAGGAGCACCAATTCAGTAGGTATTTTTTTTTACCTATATATAAATATTATTTTGACTAATAAAATTTTATCATACACATTTTTATAATAACAAATAAGAAAAAAAAATATTAATGATGTACGTTTTTCTATATTTTTTATTATAACCATTAAATCACTATTAAACAATGATGTAATAGTTAAAAAAATATATATACATGAATAAAAATAAATAAAATCTATTTATTTGGTAATTATATATATTGGTTAACGTTGTAATCATATAATATATACTATATAGTATTGTCATTTGTAAGAGAGGCTCATTAATTTCAACAAAATGTATGTATACATATATTGAACAAATTTACCCCTTGTCCATTGACGATTGTGAACAGATCAACCTTTTATAATTAAAATGTCATATGGCATACATATTTATCTGGGAGAGAGAATTGTTCGCAGCTGACTTCGGTCGTAGATTGTCTGAACACAGCTAAATTATCACATAAGGTCGTCCTCTCTGACTGTAAGCTATAGTACCAAAAGTCATACACTAGCATTATTAGCTGATAAAGGGTTATTTACATATATTTATTATTAGAATTTTGAGGTGTTACACGCTATTTCGACGGTTTTTTTTTTTTTTCCCCAAATAATTGCATTCACATATACCTTGAAAGCCAACCCACTTATATATTTTAACATCTGTTAAGTGAAGCTGGAAAGCTCAATTGTGTTATTTTATCATAAGAAACTCCTTGAAGGCACTCCTTGAAGGCTTGAATTAAGCCTTATCATATAATTTAATAAATTTCCAACCTTAAAACACCTCTGAGTTTATTAGGTAGTCATGTATCATCTATAATCTATTCAAGCATATATTTCATTTTTTTTTTTTCAAAGTTGCTTTTATCGAAATGCTGATTAGATTCCCATAAAAAGTAGACCATCCGGCCAAATATATATGCTATAAAGAAGTGAAACAACATATCGTACATAAGCTTTGATTTGAAATTCAAAGAACTGCGCCAATACACAAGCTTTTTTAAGTCACATATATATATATATATAGATATATGGTACAATACAATTTATTCTACTGTTAAATATTCCATTACTTTTGCAAAAATATCTCACATCATATTCACTCTTGAATGCAAAGATTTCTATAAGAATGTCTTAATCTTAGACCATAATACTTTGAGCAAATTAAGTACATAATTTCAGAAGTTGAGAAAACAACTTGGAACCTAAAGCTATATTGTACTTTACTAAAACTTGATATTGATGCAAACCCTTTTTTTTTTTTTTGGCTTCCTTTGAATTATTCAATTGGGACCAACTGAGGGCTCAAGTTATGTTTTTTGGTTTGAAATTTGAGGCTTTTTGGGTACTATTTAACTTTTGTTTTTGTTTTCTTAACCTAACAACAAAAAATGGGGCCACACCAAAAGACACAACTAATGCATACGCTCAACACCGATCATACATACAAGGTTGGTACTTAGTACTGCTCAGCTATACCCCACAGTCCACAACTACAATTACAATAAAAAACCAAAAAACATATATATATATATATTAAATAACAAAATTAACCAAAGTTAAGTCTAATTTGGATCTAAAAATTGAACCAGCCAAACATAGTGTGGGAATAAGAATGATTAGTTCTCTTTTTTCTTTCAAAGAAAGGATCTTAAGCTTTAGATATAATTAATAATTATATTTCCAATAAATAATTGGTACTTTTTTAGGTTGGGCTTATGTTATGGTGGTGGAGACTGGTAGTACCTGCAATTCTCAGAAAATGCTACACCGTTTATTCTCTTCAATCGAGGACCTCTTATTGATCTTCTTCTTCCATGGACTGAAAATAGAGATCAAAAGAGAGGAAACCTTCATACACAATTGCCCCAAACACGGCCTTTAATTTCTAGTTAAGCCATAGTCATAACTGTGTGTGTGTTTTTTTCCTGATTTTAATAAAGTTAAAAAAATAGAAAAAAAGAAAGGGAAAAAAAATGAATCTTTTTATTTGTTTTTCAAATAGGAAAAACATTATAGAGTTTTTGAGGTTATGATGAGGTGCTGCTTCTTCTCTTCTCTCTGCCTTTCTCCTTTGCTAAAAGCTTTCTACGTGTGATTCACTCAATACCCAGTTGCTCTAAATCAGGTATTTTCACTTCTCTCTCTCTCTCTCTCTCTCTCCTTTCTCTGTCTATGAATGGTCACTTTAGCTCTATAACTCGCATAGATTTGCTTTCTCTGCTTCTCAACTTAAAAGAGCTCAATATTTATGTATATATTTCTATATGTATACATACACGTATGCATTGTGAAGATCATGGGTTAGTTTTCTTCGAAAAATCTGTGTTTGTGGACATTTTTATGTGGGGTTTTGTTTATAAGTAGATCCTTGGTGTTTGTTCTATGTGGTTCTTGGATTTTAGTCCCAGTCTCCCAGATCTGGGCTTTCATTGACCAATTTGACTGTTAGGACTGAAATCTAGGTCTGTCTGTTTTAGCTAAGTGATTATAGTAGCTCATTGACTTTTTTTATAATCTCGAGTTGAAGTGTTCTAAGTTTATTGGATTTTTGTTTTTTGTTATTTTGTATTTTGCTCTGAATTTTGCTGAATGAATGGTTATGCCGGAATTTTGATCTGGGTTTACAATGCTATTGGCAACTCAAGCACCAGATTTTGTAATGGAGAGGCTTTTGGTATATGTATATATATTTACCGGATGTCTCTCCTTTCTTACCAATTTTAGTTGACATCTTAGCGGATTGACTATTGAATAACTATGAAATCATTAACCCAGGAAGCAGCATTGCTACCATGCTGAAACAAATTCTGAGCAAACTCCCTCGTAAGTTGCCAAAATCAGACACAATAGATGCTGCTGGAAGTGATTCAGGCAGCAATGCCAAGTTGGGTAATGGATTCCCGTGTACAATTAGTGGGAGTTCTCTTTCCAGCAAGTTAAGTGTTGTTAAACGAGTGTCTTCTGCAGTATTCCCAGCAAGCATGGCAGCTGGAGCAGAGGCAGTGGAACCTCATCTATCCTTTAAAGATGTCTCAAATCAACAGAAGCAGAATCTCTTTGTCAGTAAATTGAACCTCTGTTGCGAGGTCATTGATTTGAATGATACAGTCAAGCAAGATGTTAAACGGGAAACATTGATAGAGCTTGTTGATTTTGTTTCTTCTGGATCAGCAAAATTTACAGAACCAGCAATTTCAGCAATGTGCAAAATGTGTGCAGCCAACCTCTTCAGAGTTTTCCCACCTAAGTATCGCTCTAACTCCACTGGAGGTGAGACAGAAGATGATGAACCAATGTTCGATCCTGCTTGGTCTCATCTACAACTTGTTTATGATCTGCTTCTTCGGTTTTCCAGTAGTAATTCACTTGACGCAAAGATGGCGAAGAAATATATCGATCATTCTTTTATTTTAAGATTACTTGACCTCTTTGACTCTGAGGATCCAAGAGAAAGAGATTGTTTGAAAACAATTCTGCACAGGATCTATGGAAAATTCATGGTACATAGGCCTTTTATCCGAAAAGCTGTCAGCAATATCATCTATCGTTTTGTCTTTGAAACTGAACGGCATAATGGAATTGCTGAGCTGTTGGAGATTTTTGGCAGCGTAATTAGTGGCTTTGCCATGCCATTGAAGGAGGAGCACAAAATTTTTTTGTGGAAGGCTCTGATTCCGTTACACAAACCAAAATCAGTGGGTATTTACCACCAACAGTTAACATATTGTGTTGTACAGTTCATAGACAAAGATCAAAAGTTGGCCAGTAATGTGATAAAAGGCCTATTGAAGTACTGGCCTGTAATAAATAGCCAGAAGGAGCTGATGTTTTTAGGTGAGTTGGAAGAGATTTTGGAGATGATTAACATGTTTGAGTTCCAAAAGATTATGATCCCTCTATTTCGACGAATAGCTTGCTGCCTCAATAGCTCGCATTACCAGGTATATGTCCTGTTGCACTGCTGTTATTTCTATACTACAAAAGTTGTCACCAAGGAAAATCCAATGTGATAGATATCTGCACATCTTTGTTCCTTTGTATTGCCTGGTTGGGAGGATTTTCTTTTCCTTTCTCTTTTTTCTTAACAACTAAATGATGACTGTAACTAATACCTGAATTGTTTTGGTGATTATTTAATTGTCAAATTGTTGGCTCCCTGCTTTTGTTCTTTTCTCACCCCTCTCTCTTCAGGTGGCCGAGCGAGCCCACTTGTTGTGGAACAATGAGAGCGTTCTCAATCTCATCACACAAAATCGACAGGTGATTCTGCCGCTCGTCATTCCAGCTTTAGAGCGGAATACCCTGAATCACTGGAACCAAGCGGTCCTCAACTTGACACTGAATGTGAAGAAGATATTCAATGAGATAGATGGGGAGCTTGTCCTAGCCTGTCAATGTAATTTGGAGGAGGAATGTTTAAGGTTAAAGGCTGCAGCCGAGAAGCGAAGATTAACATGGGAATTGCTTGAAACCGCAGCTGGTCTCCCAGCCCCCGCCACCGCTCCCGCTCCCGCTCCCGCTCCCGCTGGTAACTTCCTAGTTCCCGTAAAGCCTGCTACATGCTCTGTTGCCTGCTAATTTGTGCCGTGAACAAACTCGATCATAAACGTGATAGCTCTAGTTGCAGTATGAGATGTTGGTTCTTGAAAGATCTGAGTTTGGGATTTAAAAAAAAAAAAAAAAAAAAAAAATTGGGTGTGTATTAGTGCTTGGATGTTGTGTTAAAATTGTATTAAAGATCCCCTCCCCTGCACTTGAAATCGCAAGAGGCCCTTTTGCTTCCAATATTATGTTAATGGACGTCTGTTGTATATTTTCCACAAGTGCTGCTGTTTGTGTTTAGCTTAATATATTTTTCAGAAGTTGCAATTTTTTTTTTAATACTCTTTGTTAAATAACGGTCATCATAGTTGTAAGTGTTTTTTCTTTTTCTTTTTTTTTTTTAAGGCTTTCTTTAATTATTTTCTATATCAGAAAAGTGTATAACAAATATTGTGGGCTGTCTTTTTCATAATTATGGTGTTTCTAGGTAAAGGTACTATGAAAAAAGCAAGTAGTGAATTTTATGAAAATTCCAATTGGCACGGCGAAACACTGTTGAAGACTAGTTTGTTAATTGAAAATTTAACAAGAATGTGCTAAATTAAGTGTTAATGAGTATATTCTTTTAAAACCATAAAATAGGGGGAAAAGAGAGAGAATGTACAAAGAAAAGCTGAGAAATCTCTTAAAAAAATATATATATGTTAAAGATGATGTCAAGATTTTTTGTTTCAAGAAAAATGGTGTCGTTCTAGTTTTATTGTATTGTAGCAGATTTGTTTCTGTTCTTTTTTTATTATTATTTTGGCAGTTAAGTATGAGACGGTGGAAAAAAAAAAAAAAAGGAGAGAGAGAGAATGAAAGGATGAGACCCACACCCTAATTGATATGACCTGCCCTGTCTTGTCTTGAAATTATTTATTTTACACATGTTCCACAGCCATGATTGACCGATTAAAAATCAGCCATCCCCACCTGCCACTACAAATTGTGACACTATATCATTTTGAAACCAATTTAAGTGACTTCTAAAATAATAACAAAAGATCCAAAAAATATACTAAAAAATAAAAGAATCAAAACGGTATGAGTTGTATCAAAGTTATAAGATCCAGGGATTGAAAAATGTAGCTCCTAAAAAAGAAATATAATTGTTTTAGTACTATTACTTTGTGTATCGCAAGATACATTTTAATATGTTTAGTATACTAGAAAATGGAACTTTATTTATGTATTATATATATAGCATATATCTCATTTAATATCAAAAAATAATAATTGACACAAAATCATGCTTTTTGGCTTGAAAGGTACATCCTTCCCAACTATATTTTTGAAGTAAAAACTAATTGGAAAAAAAAAAAGAAGAGGAAAACAAAAACTCGTTTTGTATTGAAGTTTTCTAATATTTGTTATGGTGTGACCAAGTTTTCTAAAGGGGTCAACCACCTACTACCACTACAATATAATCAATTCAAGTAACTTATAGTTAAGATTCAGCAAAACATAGTAAGTTATATTTGGGGCAGTATTGTAATAAAACAAAAATGATATCAAAATTGTCAGATATGAGCTGGGTGATGTTGTTGATAGAATTTTCCTGTCTCAACAATGGGCCATGATTAACATAAAATGTGACACGTTTCGGACATGTCTGGTAAAGAATTATAAAAGGAACGTACAAAATTAAAAAAGTTCTTCTTCCAAAAATTAAAAAAGTAATACAAAATTTGTGATACGACAATTATTTTTTAAAATAGAAAATTGGACCATGGTTAAGCATAAAAATATCAAAAATGCTAGGGACACTAAAATTTGTACCAAAAGACCTACATTAAATGGTGTGGCATTATTTTTTATTATACTTTATCTCAGGATGGAACCACACTATAAAAGTAATTATTTTCATGTTGTGAAAGTTTTTGATATCCTTAGTATTACTATAAAAACATACAAGAGCTCACTTCCAACATTAGGCTCGACCATGGTCGAGGTATTATCGTATTGAACCTCGTATTTCATCCGCAATTTCCACTAAGGTCAATTTTTTTTTCAGCATAATTATAAACCCAAATGTATGACAAATTTCATCAATACGTATCACGTGTGGAAAAAGTGAGAGCATTTATGGCCTTTCCATATATTTTTTTTTTGGTTAAATTGAGTTCTTTATTATTATTAGTCAATACAAATGAGTTAAAATTCAACCCTTTTTCACCATTAACACTAAAATAGGGTAAAAAAAAAGATAGTGTCCCCAAGTTAATTGGTACAACAATTCGTTTACGAAATCTTCAGTAAATTAGTTTATATATCATAGTTTTGATTGATATATACTGATACAAGCTTATATAATAATAATAATGACATTTTTTATTATGACTTAAAATAAAAACGCCGTTCTCCAAAATGGAAATGCCCCTTCCTTATAATTTGTTTTGGGATAATTTTTTTTTAAAAAGTGGGACTTAATTAATGACCACCACTTATTACAAATTTAAAGAAAAATAACATACATACTCTATTAAGGTTTGTAGTTTTGGGATAATATCAAAAAAAATAATTAAAAAAAAACCCTCCACCTTCAGTTTTTAATCCAAAAAAAAAAACTACATATTTTCATTTATATCAAATTAAATCTTTAATTTATATTTTCCTATCAAATTGAACCGGACCCACGTACTTAGTCAAAATTGGATGTTTAGTTCGTTGAAAAAGACAATTTTACCTTTTAAACTTATAAAATATATATTATAATGGATATGATAAAATTTTAAGCCTAATTTAAGTAAATATCTATTTATTAAATGTTATAGAAAACTATTCAATATATATATATATATTTATATACTAAGTGCAAAATTTTATAAACAAAGTATAAAAAATTATATACATAATACATTTCTGGATATAGTAACTGAAATTTTATCTACCAAGTGTAAAAATATATATATCGAGGACATTTAGCTATAAAATTTTAAAAATAGACATCTACTTAATCAAATTTAAATATTGGTTATCCACCTAAAATTCTCTATTAGAAATAATAAATATTGAAACCAATTATTTTGTCTTTCTTTTTTTAAAAAATAATGAAGATAATAATTATTAATAATAAAAATTTTTGCCATTCTTTTTCTTTTTAGCATTTAATTGTTTTGAATAATTTAAACTTATTTGAGTTTCAATATTTATTATTTTCATTTAAACTTTTAAAGAAAAAAAAAAAAAAATAGAAATTTTTAAAAAATTTTTTTTTTCCTTTCTTTTTTTTTTTTTTTTTTTTTTTTTTAATTTTAATTATTTTGAATAATTTAAACTCTTGAAAAAAGAGGAATAAAATTAGAATTTTTTTAAAATTTTGTCAATCTTGTTTTAAAATTGTTTTGAATATTTGAAACTCCTATTATTTTTAATTAAAATAATTTTTTTTAAGAGAAAGACAATAATAATTAATTTCAAGGATAAAATTGTCTTTTTAAACAAACTAAATATGTAGACCTAGTTTTATTTGACAGAAAAATATAAATTAAACATTTAATTTGATATAAATAAAAATGTGTGAATTTTTTTCCGGATAAAATACTAAAAATAGTAGGTTTTTTTTTTAAAAAAAAATTTTATCCCTAATTTGTTGTTTCGTGGTGTAAGGTTTTCTAAAATGGGTCAAGCACCTGCTACCACTACAAATAATAAATTCAAGTAACTTGTACTTGAAGAAATAATAATAATAATAATAATAATAATAGTTGTCGAAGATAAGAGCTATATGACGTTGTTGATACAATTTTCCTTTAACAATTAGCGAACATGGGCCACGATAACATTAAATGGTGACACTTTTCGTACTTGTATTATTAAAAGTTAATAAATGAACGTCAGGCCCACAATTGAAGACCATTTTGTAGCAGCACACTAAACCATTATCAAACTTATAAGCCATTTTCAGATTTCCAACCTTTTCTCTGAAAATTCTGTATTTTCTCGGAAAATGTTGAGCTAAGAAGAAGAGAAAAATGGACGGAGAAGAATCCTACCTTGGTCATGTTCGAAGGCGCCATGAGGAGAAAGGCTTTCTTTATGCTTGGTAAATAATATGTTCACTTATTTATTTATTTTTATTTTCCTTCTATAATTCGTTATAATTTGGAGTTTAATTATATGATAAATTCATTTGAGTTAATCTGATTTTCATATATTTTTATAATGATTATTTGTTAATGTATTTATGTGAGTACTTTCATAGTCTGTTCGCGCTGTGTTGCTGTTTCTGCTGCTTCGAGACTTGCGAATGTTGTTTGGATGTTCTTTGTTGTGGCTGCTCTTGATCAAGATCACCCACTTATTTTCAAGAACCATTATGGAGAATATAATAATAAGAATTAAAAAAGGGGGGGGGGGGGACTCCATGATTTTCTGCAATAATTTCTCATCTTTTGTTTAAAAAGAAAAAAAAAAAAATTACTGTGTTGGAGGTAACATTATCCTTTATCTTCTCTTAATTAATAAAAAAAAGAAAAGAAAAGAACTTTATTGCTGAATAAAAGGAATATGATGATATTCTGCTTTTAATAATGATATCTCTTCTTTTACCAGCAATCTGAGGACAATCATAGTCTCTACAGTTATTAACTCATGAGTAGTTAACCTTGTTACTGTCTTTCTCACCCCCTCTTAGCCTTAATTTGCGTTTCACAACTGTAAATTTTATGATATCACTGACATGACCCTTTAGAAAGGTTCATATCCAACCACACTGAATTATTCTTGTGTTTGAATGAGACAAAGAGGAAGAGAATAACCAAAACAAGACATCTTTATATTGTTGTATATACAATATACGTTGTCGCCTTCTAGATCATATCACTGGCTCAGTAACACGTTTTGTTTTATATTTTTAGGAATATAAAAAAATAGAGAGACTATTGATATAAAATTCTAATCTTATTTTATAAATTTAAAAAACAGTTTTTTTTTTTTTTTTTTTTTTTTTTTTAATAAAAAGTAGGATAAATTATTATATTCTATAGATTTTTCATTTAAAAATTGTTTTTAAATTCGTAGAATAAGATTATACTAAATGTGTTTAAATTTTCATGATTCAATTATTATTATTATTTTTTTTTTTTTAAAAAAAAAGAACGGCTAGCCACAAGTTTACGTTTACACAACAGAGTATAAGTTTCGTGGGAGATATTAGTATAAGCTCAAATGAGTCAAAACTCAGCTCTGGGGATTAAATATTGGCACATATGTGATTTGTATCTGCTAAAAAATTATGAAATACACATTAAACACCAGGTAATAGAGATCATATACAACGTTGTACTCAACTTACACAGATATTTTAAAACTACAGTCCAATCCAGCTTTTTGTTACTCTGCTTTAGTCTCTTAATTGGCAAAATTTACTATTCCTAATAGACCATTGAAATTGAAATAAGGGAAATGCAACCCTGTTTTATCTATTCACGTGAATATTAATATATTTGGGAATCAAGTTTTGGGATCTACTCACGTAAGTAGTGAAAGTGAGAAGAGATGACTTTGGCTACGTTTGGAGGACATGAGAGTATAGGAAAGAATAAGAGCTACATTACCTAGGGAAGGAGATAAGAGAGAAAGTACAGAATACCACATACCTCTCTCCCTTATCTCAGGAAACGTCCTCTCCCTTGTTTCATAGGAAACAGAAATAGGAGGGAGAATATTGTATCAGTAAGAACTCCTCTACTACTTGACTGTAATTCTCTCCTCAAATCTCTCTAATTTAAAGAGTCAAGGTAAATGAGTTAAATCAGGATTTGAAATTTATTACATAAAATCTTTCATACTAACTATATCGCTCTATTCCAAATCCATCAATTAAGCTGCCTACCCCTTTCTTTCTTTGCATTTTTCTTTCCTACCAAAGACACTCGAAATGTTTTATTTCTATTTATTACTCTTCAAACTCGTGTTTTTTTTTTTTTTAACAATTGCTTTTACTACGAATTAGTGAACATTTGTTCAAAGCATCAAAATTTTTCTTTCTACATTCTATCAATGAGGAGGAGTTTTTTAAGTACAAGAGGTGGCGATTTAAATATTAATCCTCAAATATTAGATGTGGGTGAAATTACCGATTACGCTAAATCTGTGACCAGAATCCGAACGAGTTTGGGGTATTCATTCGTTCACTTCAACTGTGCAATGGATAATAAAAACAGTGAAAGACCAAACTTGTCTTGAAGAAACGTAAATACAGGTCAACACTCTTCAACTTCTATTATTACAACAGGGGTTGGTTCATATTACAATAGCATATGTGATTCAGTATAATTTCAACCCCATCTATCAGAAAACATAAATTTTATTTTTGTCATTCACGGTTTAGGACATAGGAGGATACATGTTACCACTATTAGTACATGTGTCAGTTTTAGCGCTAACATGAATCAGTCTTGCAAAATTCTTCAGAACCATCTGAGCTTATTACCTTCACCTGAACCGGTCATTATCAGAAAATGTACATGCATGCGATGGAAGTCAGAACTGTGGTCAGCAGTATCGAGACAGTGTTTACGGCATTGTTATCAAGGAAGTTAAGACCTGAAATCTTCTTGACTGTTGGTCCTGGTTTTCCGACAACCTACAATGGGAAGTTAAAAAAACTTTAAGCAAAGGTCCAAAACCATAAGAGTAATGCTATATATTACGGTGATTATCATTAATTTTGAACTAATCATATATTAAGCTATCAATTCCATAACTAGAACATGATCGCAGAGAGTACAACAGTTCTATATGCAATGATAGCTAGTGACATTTTGCAATTTTCGAATTATAACGCCACAAGTTTAAGGGTACAGTAGAGTTGGCCGTAAGGACTTCAAAATATATCACATACCTTATTACGAACAGTGCAGAATCCACTGAATTGTAGTGTTGCTCCTAAAAGAGAATCAATCAAACTACCGCTTAGTCCAGCTAAAGCCGAAAGAGGAATTACCAATAGCTGCTTCAAAGCTACATTATATGAGCATTTTGCAGTGAGAAATCCAAAGACTACGAATGTCAGCCCAATGACACAACCAGCAGCCGCAGCAGCCAGGAGTCCAGTTTTTGTGACCCCGCCATTAGTACCCTTCCGAACCGGCTGCCAGCCATGACGAAACCAAGTTACTATACTCATTCTACAAATTTGTAGTCAGCCCCAATTTTCCCAAATTCTCATAAAGTTTTCTTTCTACTTACCAACAATCCCAACCAATAATAAAAGTAAATTCAAAACTCCTCTTATGAGAAGGAAAGGTAATATGGGGATACAAGGCTATTGATAGATAACAATTAAAGCTATAGGAAAACAGGAAAGGACATATCATAGATAGCTTATTAGCGTGGAAAGATTTCAAGATTACAGTTTTGCAAGGGATATGAAATTCAATCAGCACTTGAAACGATATCAAAGGTTAATTGTTAGAATTGATTGTAATTTTTTGGGTGTCCGAAAGGCCAACAGAACAAAGCAATTGGAATAAAAGCACTTTCAAATTTCTAAGAAGAAGGTATAGGTTGTGCTTATAATAATCAAAAGGAGGAGCATTTAAAGCCACAAAACCAAATAGAAGGGTACTGGGAAACTACATGGAGCTACCTATCTAAAACATTGGCAAAAGCGTATTCAGTAATTTGACTAGTAATTTAAGGGGCATGTTTACTAGTCCGTAATAAAAAGAGAGGAAATGGGAAAGAGTCTAAAGAGAAACAGAAATGAATCAAAAATTGAGTCATTCTTCTAAAATTTAATTAGCTATGAGAAAGATCCCACAAAAATAATGTATTCCAAATACATAAAAGTAAACACAATCAAAGGAAAAGAGAATCTTTCCGGTCGATTACGGATTAGTAAACATTGCCTAAATGTATTGAAAAATTTTGGATAAAAATAGGGGAAAAATTGGACCTTGAAGGTTGTGATCAATCGAGGTTGAGCATCACTAAGTACCCCAAGCTCAGAAGACCATGTATCTCCATTGCAGCACGCATAATGACCGATAACCCCGCCAATCAGCGCCGTAACCAGAATCGAGCTCTTCGAATCCAAGCACTTGTCTTCCCACTCCGTCACTCTCCATATAATCAACACCAAAATCGTGGCAATGCCGCTGTTGGAAAGAACTTGTACCCTGAAAAAACCGGACAGGGAAAGAGAAAAAGAAAAAGAAAAAGAAAAAAAAGGCAGAAACCCATGTCAACAATCAACAAACACAAGCGAAGATTCTTTGAGCAACTCAGAGATTTTGCCTAAATTACCAATTTCTTTGTCCACCTTCCTTGAAATCAGCATCAACCCGGCGCTTTTTCTCTTCCCCAACTTTTGTAAGCTTAGAGGAAGTGAAAAAGAAGACGAGTATCAGTGCCCCAAACCTTGTATATCAAGACCCAAAAAAGAATCAGTCAAAACCTTGCCCCCCCAAAAAAAATAAATAAATAAATAAGACTATGAAAAATGGTGTACCTGCATCCAACAGCGATATGAATGGTCATGACGATAAAGCCAGAGAGAGCTCCGGAGAGGTCAAGGGACTTTCTCCGGTAAGTTCTGATGGCGATTAAGGATGAGATTAGGACTGCGATTAAGGGTTGGATTATAACTCTTTCCATTTTTGAATTTTTTTTTTATTTTTTTAATAATTAATACTCGAAATACTCAACGAGGTTTCCGAATTCGGAACAGATACTAGAATAGAACAGTACAGTGCGATTCTGGCCAAAATTTTGATTAGCGTAATGATTATTGTTGGTTTGAGTTGAAAACGGTTATTATTAGTAACTTTAATAGAACGAAAGGAAAGCGGTTTGAGTTGAAAAATGAATCTCCGAAGGGTCGTCGGGGAGGCTATTGCAGCCGGTGCCCAATGGGTAACTCGACTACTTAAGCGGGTCCCACTCCTATTTGCACACACCTCTCCTTCCAATGCTTTCTCATCAACCACCGTTTTATTATTATTATTATTATTATTATTATTATTATTATTTATTTGTTTTTTTAATCTCTCACACTCTCTAACATTTTTATCCAGCCTTTTTCAAGGAATAACTGCGAACAAAATATTACAAAATTTGCGTGTTTTATAATTTAAATTTTGAAATTTAAATTTTATAAAATAATATTTTGAAATTAAAATTTTTTAAAAATTAATATCTTGAATTAATTTTTTGAATAATTTTAATTAATAAAATACAATAATATCCTCAAAATTAAGAAGAATAATAAGAATTAATCTAATTTTAATAGAGGATATTATTATTTTTTGATTACTAAAATTGGTCAAAAAATCTGTCTAAAATATTAATTTTTATAAATTCTTAATTTCAGAGTTTAAATTATAACACTCAAACTTGAGGATATTTTTTTTATAATTAACCAGCTTTTGATATGTTACAAATTATTATTAAAATTCACCGCTAAAAAAGACGCATGTCATGATTCAATGTAGGAGTGAACAAAAGAAAATTAAGAATAAATTAGTTGAATAATACTTTTTTTTCTCATTAATTAAATTTACCACCATATCACTTTTTTAAATGAATTCTTGATGATCTTGACAGATTCTCGACGTCAGTGGTTATTTTGATAGATTCTTGATGGATTTTTGACTAATTCTCTCCCAAAAATAGTAAAATCTAATAATGGTGGTAAATTTAGTTAAACATTTGAAAAAGTAGTAATTGTCTACTTAACCCAAAAATTAATAGCACTCTCCCTTTTTATGTTTTTTGAAACTTCTATTTACACAACAGGCTTTTTTTTTTTTTTTTTTTAACGATTAAATGTGACTTGCAAAACTTCGAATCAACTTCTCATAAAAAAAAATTTCATAATGTCAAACACTGGCATAAAAAGATATTAATAAATGGATACTTTTTTTAATTTTTATTCCTCACAGAAATTTAGGAGAGTGAAAAAAAAAAATGAGATAAAAATATGAATGTTTTCAGTTTTTCAAAATAGTCAACAATCAGTATGAATTACTCAGTAGATCACCTTGTGAATACCTACATTCAGAACATATTTACTAATTTATAATGAAAAGAATTGTAAAAAGAAAAAGTCTGAAGAGGAAAGAGAAAAAAAAAATCAAAACTTTAGTAATCCATTCCCAATTTAACAATCCAAATGATTGACCAAAATTTGTTTCTTAATGCTCCGTTTACTAATTCGTAAATAAAAGTGAGAATAAGAAACAATATGTAGAAAATATTATAATTCTTTTTCTTCATTCTAATTAGTATGTAAATAAAAAGGAAATACTTTCTCTTTCTTTTTTCGTTTGGCTCTTTATTACGGATTACACATAAACCCATGAAGGAAAAGAAACAACTTCCATACTCTTTACCATTGACAACCTAGTAATCACTCCTGATCAAATAACTTGATAATCATTTGGTGTTTGTCTCTCACAATATTAATGCGTTACGTGGCTCGTGGTCACCCCAACACTAAAATCCAAATTTTCAAAAAAACCGTAACCAATTTAATTTCCTTTTTTATATTAAAAAAATTCGCTATGGCCCATGACTCCATGTATTACCTCAAAAACGAAAACTTAAAATAAAATTAAAAAACACACACAAAGATAAAAAAATAAAGTCCGTCTTCTTCTTTCTTCCTTTCCGTTTTGGACCGTAGTTTTGGGCTTTCCATTCACCCTAATAATACCAAGGCTCTCTAGCACTTTCATTTATAAAAACTAGTACCAATTTCTGAAAACTGAAAACTAATTACTAGTAATTAAATACCAGTTATATACCAATTATAAACATTTTTAGTAATTAATTATTAGTGCTCAAAAACTCGTTACCAGTTACTAATTAGGTTATTACTTACTATTTTAATTATTTTTAAATGATTATATTGTAAAAGTTTTTTAAAAAATGACATTTTTCTAATAAAAACTGTACTAAATCTGAAAAAACAAAGCCCACATATTTTTCTATTTCTTTTTCTAAAAATTCCGTACAAGGCATAATTTTCACTAAAACTATGTTTGGTAGAAAGGAAAAAAAAAGAGAGAAAAAGATTTAAAAGAAAAGTGGAGAGAAATTGAAAAATTAATTAAGAGGGAAAAGGGGAGGGAAGAGAAAAATGAAGAGAAAAAGAAAAAGAAAATAAGAAAGAAAAAAGTGATAGAGCCCACACAAATTTTTTTTCCCTAAAAATAAAGAGAAAATAGGAAGGAAAAAGTTATGTAGTGTATGAGTAAGTCAAATTACTTCCCTAAATAGCTCAGCCAGAATTAAATGGCAGCTAGATCCGACAAAGACAAACCCTAATAACATAATATCACGAAGATTGGGGTTTCTATAAGCTTGCCTAATGGTTGGTGGCTTGGCGCTCACGGAAAGTCTTTGATTTTGTTTCCACAAATAGCACCTAATAAATGTGAAACTATCACAATTCAACTTCCAGCGTAATAGTAGCAAAGACGAAATCATAAATATAAATTAAAAAAAGGGAAAAAAAATTCCAACATAACAATAGCAAAAAGAGACGAATACCAATTCGATGTTTGCTAGATGTAGCCAGATGATGAGTCTCAATACTTCTTCGTGATATTTATGAACTTTGGCACTGCCAAGTGGCTGATCTAGGATCCGGGCCTATAATCTCTCTTCATAGTTTACTGGGATTCTCTTGCCTACGTATCATATATCTACTTGAATGCCATATCTCCCTCAAAACCAATTAGTGCACCAAAAAGTAATAAAATGAAGTCTGCACCGGGTTTACAAATGAGAGTTTAGAAGACTAGAAAAGGAAGATAAGGAAAATTTATATTAAAAAAAAATGATACCAGCGGACCAAAAGCATATAGACTCTAGAAGTTGTCAAATCTATGCAGCAGAAAAAAAAAATAACCAACAGGGTGAACAAAATTTTATAGATGCAAAAAATCTGAGGCTTCCTTGCAACAATATACACATTCGGAACATAAAATTACCTCATGACGATAATAGAAATGAGAAAAATGGAAAAAAGATTGGGAAAAGTCGACAAAATCTTTATCTTCCCCTCCCTCTCCCTCTTCTTCCTCTTCCTCCTCTTCCTCTTCCCCTTCCCCATCTGCTGCCTTCATGCTCCGTCCCACTACCCCAGTTGTCATCTCTTCTGTAGCTGAACATGCTCATTCTTATATCTTCAGCCTCCACTTTATGAGAACCACTCGGTACCTGATAAAATTGAATCTAAATGATGTTAGACCTACAATAATCACGGCAGTAGCAGTGATAGTTGTCAATTAATACTCAAGATGCAAGGATGCTGACATTAGTGTCTTCCAAATCAAATTGGTTCTGAAGCTGCCAAGCAAGGTCCTCATCATGACTGATATTTTGATGCTCATATCCTATTAGAGGTTTTGCCCCAGCTTTTCTCTTTTCCCATTCATCAAGAGTGAGTGTCAAAGGCTCTTCTCGTTTCTCCTTCCACTTATATTGTCTACCTTTATAATGCCGATCATTTGGGTTTTGGTTATTCAATTTTTGGAGGAGTTTTTGAGCAGCTGCTTGATTTTGAACTGGAACAAATTCAGCTACTGCAGAAAAATATTGATATGATTGTTAAACAATAAGTATAAAAAATCTACAGGGCTTTTTTTTTACTAGCATAAAATTAAACAAAGATTGCAACTTCTCTTCTAGAAACAATGACTGTTTTTATCTCTCTATAACTTTTGTATATACACCGCTGCTCATGTCTATTTACGAATAGCACAATTTTGGACTCCTTGCTGTTATTATACACTGGCAAAATCAGATCAATTTTATAAATGACACACCCCTTAGAAAATCGACTCATCTCCTACAAATCATAGTATGTCATACATGCCAGGACAAAATTTGAAACTGAACTCCATGATTCAAGATGAAGCATATGATAATAATATAGGTTTGAAGTTGCACCTTCTTTTGGCCTTGTTTCTGAGCTGCTTGGTTTCTCTTCAGGTCTTTCGGCAAGGGAAGCTGATTTCTTATGGTCATCCATGCCATTTGCTTTCAAGCGAAGATTATCATTTCCTCCAGTTGGCCTAATCTCAGGATATCTTTTAACTGCAGCGGGTCCACCATTCTTGGAGTTCAAGCCGGCATAATCTGCATATAATCACGCTTTGTTTCAATGAGTAACTATAGCGTGCATTTGACACTGAAATTGCATTTAATATCATCATCGTGTTGCCTGGTCATCTAAGAATTGCATAATAAGTAGGCCACAACTACCCACAAGGATTATATCAACACATGCTGAAAACTTTTTTTACCGCAACTCATAGAGCTTCCGTTTTCTTTAGCATAGTTCACAGATTTCTGCTTATTTTAAATTAGAACCACAGTTACTAATAGATACCAAACTTAAGGCTATGTTTGGTACGAGGGAGTGAATACAGGAAGAAAGGAGAGGTACATTACCTAGAGAAGGAAAAGGGAGAGGAAGAGGAAGAGGAAGAGGAAGAGGAAGGAAAGAATACCAAATTCTTTTCCGTTGTTAAATAGGATGGAGAAGTAGAAGGGAAGATTTTATTTGTACAATTACCACTCCATCCTTTATTTTTAATTTTACGATATAGTATTAAGAATAATTTTGTAAATGTCAATCAAAGTCCACTTGAGTGGACATTTCTCTCCTAAAGCCCTCCAAATTCCTAAAATCTCTCCAATTTGGAGGGATAAAAAATTGGCTCAAACTAAGGATTTGACATCCATTGTATAATCCATTCCCTCCTAAAATTTTTCCTACCAAACAATTATCATATCCCAAATCCACCCAAGAATCTTCCCATCCCTCTCTTTCCTTCCACTTCTACGTCCTACAAATCATGCTCTAATGAATGAAAATGGTCCAATAGTGATGAACCACCTACAAAAGATGCATTCACATCTAAGTGCTCCCTAATCAAAAAACTTAAATTAATAACAATGAAAATAATTCACATCTTAGTTGATTATGATTAAATAAAGCTCAGAAATATCTCATAATATCCCAGTTAAATTATCAAGGAATTAATACTTTTCATTGTACCTTGATTTATGCTTCTGATAGGTGCAATATAACTTATCATAAACATAACAAATCATTAATCCTTCAATTTCCATACTAACAGGGGGGATAGGGGGCGGGGGGAACAAGAGTCCGACCACAGAATTTTCGCTTTTTCTATATTGTCATGCATTACCTCTTGATGGCACTAAACAGAAACATGTTGGGATGAGTCTGTCAAGAGGCACTCATAAAGGATGCAAATATGGGAACACATACCGGTTATGTAAAAGGAATGTAAGAAAATGATCACTAAATGCATAAAAGCTCTTGACACATGATAAAAATACTTGCCTTGCCTCACCACTAGATGTCGTGACACCCCAATTTGCAACTTCTCAAATGAAGGAGGACCAGTACCATCACTTTCTTTGGACAGCCTTAAAGAAGAACGTGAGAATCCTGAATACTTTTTATTCATCTGCCATTCCTCGTAAAGTGATGGAACAACCCCTCCAATCACGGTTAATACTTTGGGATTCAAACAGACTATGCCGCTATGTATAGCAGCTTTATTTTTTAAACAGACCTGCACATATAAAAAATGAGGACTTCAGCGTAAGTGAATATCTGGAATAGAGGTCTCTGGAGAACAATTATAAAACCTCAAACATGCATCATGCAAAACTTGCTAAGAAAAATTCATGTTGAAGATTTGGCATAAAAATGCTCTCATTAAATTCAATCCTAAGCACGATGTATTGCTAGCTTTAAAAGACGGTAGACGGTCCACATCCAAAATTGACCATCATTTCAAGCCAATTAAACCCACATTTGATACAGAGCCTTGATTCTAAACTACCAGTGGAGTGACTTCATTTTCCAACTCTATCAATCTACCATTTCATTTTTCAAACATTCTATTGGTATTAATTCAAGCATAATCTAAAAAGGAAGCCTCACGCCAGTCTTCAAGAAGATTTAACCTTATTCTAATTCCTAATATACGGCAGACTACATTAGGCCTTGTCCCCAGTAGTAAGGATTTCAATCACGTTTCAGTAGTTCCTAAATTCAAATCTTCACCCACTAACACCAAAGCGAAACAAATTCGTTGTTCCCTCAAAATCACTCTCTCTATCCACATTTCAAAAAAATCCTTGAAACCTTTTTTCTTTTGACCCAAACATCAAAAGTTCGATACAATATTTTCTGCTAAGCCAACTTATCGTGTTCCAATAATGCATTATCAACAAAAAAAAAAAAAAAAAAAAACCAATTACACAATATTTCATCCTATCAAAGACAATATCAATAGTTTTTACTATATATAAATGCAAACACATATATATACATACATATAGACATCTATATGTATATGGGTTATACCTTAGTACCGGGAACGACATCATCAGGTATGGAGGGGACGTGTAAGTACTCAATAGCTGTAATCTCCACAAACCCATCTGTGAGAGTAAGTCTCAAAAGACGTCTTCCACCAGCATAGACGTCTTCCTCTATGCTGCTTCTAGATATGTCTCTCGCAGAAGATATCTGATAAAAGAACACAAAAACAACAAAGCGTGATTTTCCTGCATTTTCTCACCAACCAAACAAGGAAAAAACAAGTCAAACCAAATACCAATTTTTTTTAAAAAAAAAAAGAAAGAAAGAAAAAAAGAAGAAGATAGAAGTGCCTGAAGAAGTTTGGGGCCGAGAAGATGAGAGGACTTTCGAAGAACCGAGGGGTCGGGCAAGGACTTGCCTCCGATGGATTTGAGGTCCATGTTGGCGAGCTCCGATTCAACTGAGTCGACCAGGGAAGTCGTCGTGAGGTCATCAGCCAAAGCAGACTGAATCATGATGATAGCGTTCAGTTGGTCCAAGTCCCCGAAACACCATCCTCTGCTTCTTAGGGTTTCAATCACGGAGTCCGGAGCAGAAGTGGACCCCACCTCCATTTTCGTCTGCGTAGCTTCCTCCTGAGTCTAGGATCGGAAGGAATTGGAAGAATTAGGCGTCTTTTTTCTCATTCTCTCATATAGACTTACTGTGACCAAAATACGTACATACGCGTCGTCGTTGAGAGCAGAAAAGAGGGAAACGAGTACGTGTAGCTTGGGAGAGGGGAGCCTTTGATGAAAGCACGATTACAAATATATCCTCCAAGTCTAAGTGTAATGGGCCGTTTTAGCCCTCTGGTTTGTTGCATGCGTGTTTATGGCACCCAAAAAAAAAAAAAAAAAAAATAAAAATAATAATAATAGTCCATAGTCCATGAAATATCCTAACTTATTATTTGAATTTTCTGATTTCAACCAATTTGCTGTACGGTATATCTAAATTGTAATCTATTTTTAAATTTTTATTTAATAGAAAAAAAAACACATTTGAGGTGGGGGCACAATGCAGCATCTAAAAATGTATTTGCATGAAATTAAATTGAACAAAATGATTTAAGAAAAAAAAAAGATTGAACAAAATGATTTGGAGTGAAAAAAAATTATATTATTTGTATTGTTTTAGGGTTTTGGAGCTACAAATTAAGAAAAAAAATTTTTGTGATAGTTATTTTTATGCTTTAAATTTCCATATTTACTTTCAAATATACTTTTTTGATAGTTCAGGGACCATTTGTGTCAATAACCCTTAATGTTTTGAAAAGGGATAGAGGGAATTTGCACTAAAATAATTTTTTAGGACTTTTTTAAAAAAATGATACTTTTATGAGTACTATAAATTTTTCGACCTATAGTCATAATTTCTTATTTACCATAATAATCATTGGTCAAAATTTTATGAATTGAAAGACCTGCTAAAAATGTAACAAATCAAAGTTATAAAAATTTTGGGATAATGGTGGCCGAAAGAAAAGGGGATAATGACACAAAAATATTTTTATTTTTAACTTTTTTTTCCAAAGTTAATCTAATTTTTAAATTCTGTAAAATAACATCCTAATATTTGAGACCTTTGTAAATTTATAGCATATGATGTCGAATTAATTAATTTTAATAGTAAAAAGATAATAATATCTATCATTAACTTATTTCACCTCTTCTTTGGATTCAGAAGCTAAAGCTAAAAAAGAAGTTTTCCTTATTTTGATACTTGTATTTGTTTTTTTAGCCTATTTCCTTTTTAACTTATTTTGTTACTTGTATTTGTTTTTCTAGCCTATTTCCTTTTTTTTTAAATGAAAGGTGAAAAAATATAATTAAAAAACAAGGGAGAGGGCACATTGGGCTTATAGAGAGTGATATGATTTCAAGGGAAATTGATACAAATAGCCCATTTTTTAAGGATTTAGACTTTTTTAAACTGTTTTTCAAACTAACTTATCTAAACTAATTTATGAAAACAAAAGTCTAAAATGCCCTTCTATTGTGTTGTGATGTTTATATTTTATTATTTTTTTGTAATACCAATTTTGAAAACTATAAACCTACTACTGAAACCATTACTGCAAACCCTAAGTATACTTTCTCCTCTTTTCGACCGAAGAGAATAAGCTCCTCTATTACAAAAACCATCCTAACCCTATTACCGACTATTAAAACTAGTACCAAACCCCATTAAAGAACATCACAAAAAGGTCTAAAATCGTCACAAACTACCCAATGAACCTCTAGCATTTCTTCCTCCATCAGCATTTGCTATGAAACCCTCTTTAGTTTTAATCGAATCCCAACAATGGCTAAAACTAGGGATGCTAAATCTCAGGGGACTTCGAGAAAGAAAAAGATGTCAAAAATTCTGACTTCCAAGACCCTTCGCAAGCGAATTTACCTCGGAACTTGTCGAGGTTGAAGAAGAAGAAGAATGCAGAAGAAGAGGATGCCAAAATCTCATCTACACCATTGGTTGCAAAAAAAAAAAAAAAACTACGAAGAAAGTGAAAAAGAAGGCGACATTTATGGTAAAAAAATTAGAGCCCAAGCAGAAGGTAATTTTAGATCTGTTATGAGAAAAAAAAAATTTTGTTTATTTGAGAAAAAATTTGAGTCACAAATTTAAATCCCTAAGTCAAAAAGTATAGGTACTCAAAAATATGTAAATTTCTAGTCTCTGAAACATGGTTGCAAATGTCAAACTAGCATCTTTTTGGTGTATTTTTTGTAGTGTTGTACTAAATTTTCATATATTTTTTTTCGTTGATGGTGATCACTAGTAAAGTGGTTCACAATATATATTGCTTAAACATTGCATATTAAAGGGTACCCTTATATAGGTTGATGCTATGTAAGTTGTAAGAATTGCATTATAATGATTTAGTGGAGTTTGTTGAGTGTATATTTGTCCATTGCACAAGTAATTATGGGTTGATGTTATGTAAGTTATGAATACGAAGAATTGTTTTTTGTTTACTTATACTTTGTATCATTAATCTTATACTCATGTTTTGAAGTCAACAAATATATGATTAAGAACTAATAATCTACTTGAGTATGTAGTAATCTAAAAAAAAAGATCACAAAATCTTCAAGATAGGTTGTAGAAAAGAGCTTGAAGACAAAGATAAAAAATACAAAAATTAGATTAGCAAAGGTAAAATGCTTAGTTTTTGTATTTGAATACTTGATTATATATAATATGATCTTAATGGCTCAAATATTTCTAAAAATAGGAAATTTTTAAACTAATGCAATCAAACTAGTTTATTTGTAATTAAAGTTTGAAAATTTATTTTACATAAGTTTTAAATTAATTTATGAATTTTTATAGTATCCATATTTCACAAAAATTAATTTAAGAAGTCATACTTTTGAAAAGAATAAAAAAAGACTTGAAATAAAATTAAAAAAATTTCTATGATATTTTCGGCAGATTGAATCCTAGTTTTTAGTCTACCGATTCTTTGCTGATTTTCAACAGTTTTTCTAAATTCGACTATTAGAACTATACTATTAACGACTAATATTTTTGGTCGACCGAAAACACATTTTCGATCTATCAAAAATGATAAATTATTTATCAAACAGTCTAAAATAGCTAGTTTTTATTCAAGTCTATAAATAAAAGCTTTTCTAAGACTTGAAACAACTTTTTGAATATCCTTATATTTCTCATATCATATATTCTAGTTGTTCAAATCAATTTTTGTGATCCAAAATTTCAAATCTACTGTTTTACAAAAATCACTTGGGTTAAACTAGATCATATCGTATGTTCACACTTATTCTCTCTAAGTTTACCTTATATCAATTATCTTCATTAGAGAGAGATTTTAGTCGAGTGATTCAATAAAAACCAAATTGTAATTGTGGGGCAAAGTTAACACTGGACTCATAAACAACCCAGTTTAGGTAAGATTGGTACTGGAGTCTAAACAATCCAAATTAGGCATGATAGAGCCAGATTCAAGGCTATTGTAAAGGCATGAGTGTGTCTAAAGAGAATTCACTCGTTGTGTACAAGGGTCAGTCAAGCCCATTCTCTTGATCCGAAAGTGGAAAGCTCGAAGCATGTGCCAAGAACCGGGGATGTAGACAAACCATCGTATTTGTCGAATCTCGTAAAAAATAGTATTTATATTTCTCTATCCCTATCTCTTTAATTTATTTTCCTTGAGCTTGTGCATATAATTTAGCTATTTTTACTTAATATTGCCATTACTTTCATAATTCACTTGCTTATTTTAAAAAAGTTTATAGAAGATTTTAAAACCTAATTCACTCCTTTTTTGGGTTAGCTAATTTTGGGCTTATAATTAGTATTAGAGCCTGGTACTCAAATTTTTAAAACTTAAGCGTTTTTAAGATGGCTAACCCAAATAATTTCTCTTTTCAATATGAGGGGTTGTCACCTTCAAAACTACCATTTTTTAATAGAAGTGATTTTATGGACACCTATCTTAGGTCTATTGATTTTGATTTATAGTATACTATTATTAAATGCTCTTTAAAAGTAACAAAAATTGTTGATAGAAGAGAAGTAGAAAAAGACATAAAGGAATATGATGAAAAGGATAAAATTACTTTCACCAAAAATAGAAGAGCTAGAAATCTTCTTATGTGTGGTTTAGATAGGAATATATATAACAATGTTGAGAAGGCTAGAGATGCTCATAAACTATAGAATATATTAGAAGTCTCTTATCAAGGAACTAGCTCCATGAAAGAAACTAAAATTAATATTTTCATTAGAAACTATGAGCTGTTTAAAATGGAAAAAGATGAATCTATTTCTCAAATATTTACTAGATTCACTACTATTATTAACTCTCTCAGTACTTTAGGAAAAATCGTTCCAAATGGTGAGTTGGTGAGTAAAATTCTTAGAAGTCTTTCTTGAGCATATAGAAGTAAGGTGGTAGCTATTCAAGAAGCAAAAGACCTTAGTAACTTCCTCTTGAAGAACTTATGAGATCTCTAATGACCCATGAAATCCTTATAAAGGAAATGAATGAAGATGAAAGGGAGGAAAAGAAAAAGAAAGGAATTGCTCTTAAAGCCACTATGTAAGAAAGTAATGAGGAAGAAGAAGAATACGCAGATGGTGAGTTAAAAGACATCGCCCTACTCACTAAAAGATACAAGAAGTACTTGAACTGTAAAAGAAAGAATTTTAAGAAGAATACCAAAGGGAATGACGATTGAGAGAAGAAAAGAAAGGATGACTCCACTACTTACTTGGAATACAAAAAAGCAAGACATATGAAGAACGAATATCCCTTAAGAAGAAAAATGAAGAAGAAGGCAATAAAGGCAACTTGGGATGCTAGTGATGAAGAAGAATCCAATGAAGAAGAATAAGAAAAAATTGCCAACATATGCTTCATGGCAATAAAAAATGAGTTAAGCACTCTTGAACCTAAAATTGAATTTCTTGATAATAGTGATACTAGTAGTGATAATGATAGTGGTTGTGATTTATCATATGAAAGTTTATTGAGTGAATTCAATGATTTACACAAAAACTATGAAAAACTCATTTGCAAGAATAATATTCTCAAAAAGAAAATTCTTAGCTTGTCAAAATAGTTGAAGAGTTTATAAAAGAAAAGGAAGTAAAATTACCTTGTAGTAATTGTGATCTTTTATTTAAAAAAAAATACCTCCTTGATTGACAAGATTTTTAACTTGACTAAAATTGTCCACAAATTTACAAATAGAAAGAAAAATTTTGATATGATGCTTAGTGGGCAAAAATGTCTTTCTGACAAATGAGGTATTGGGTGTAAATCTTCCATAAAATAAAAATATCTCAAAAATTATTTTGTGAAAACTAGTACAGGTGGCGCAAAGCACAATTGCAAATGGACTCACTAGTTTTCATGCTTTGTGAAAAAAAATGAGTATTTTGGTAGAAAACTAGCTTAGGTACTAAAAAAATCTAGAACTAATACTTAAGGATCTAAATTAGTATGGGTACTAAAAATCAAAGTTTGATTCTTATTTGTAGGTACAAAAGAAGAAGAACTTTTAGTTCTTGGATAGTGGTTGTACCAAACAGGTGACGGAAATCTACTCTTTGCTTTCATTATTCGTAAAAAGAAGTGGAAGACATGTTACATTTGGAGTCAACACCAAAGGCAAAATCTTGGGTATAGATTGGTACTACTTTTTCACCTATTATATAAAATATTTTGCTTGTTGATAGTCTTAAATAAAATTTGCTTAGTATAAGTCAACTTTGTGATAAAGGTTATCGAGTTATTTTTTAGCCTTCTAAATGCTTAATTACTTGTTCAAAAGAAATTATTTTTGAAGGAGAAAGAAAAGATAATCTGTATACTATTGATAATAAAAAAATATTTCAATTAAGATAAGTATTTTTCAGCTTTAAAAAATGATTCTTAGTTTTAGCATAAAAGACTAGGACATGCTAAATGATTCTTAATTTTAGCATAAAAGACTTGGACATGTTAGCACGGATACTATATCTAAACTTTTAAAGAAAAACTTTATAACTAGTTTACTTTATTTACTTTTTAAAAAGGACAAGGTTTGTGATGCATGTCACTTTGGAAAATAAATAAAAAGCTGTTTTAAATCTAAAAATACCATTTCTATTTTTGGATCTTTGTAACTACTTCACATGGATTTATCTGGACTATCAATAGTAGCTAGTCTTGGTAGAAAATACTATATTTTTGTAATAGTTGATGATTGTTTAAGATTAAATTGAGTTCTATTTATTACTTATAAATATGATATTTTAAATGTCCTCACTATTTTTTGTAAAAAGATACAAAATTAAAAATGTTATACCATTACATTTATTAGAAGTGATCATGGTGGTGAGTTTGAAAATGATGAAATAAAAACTTTTTGCTGCAAAAATAATTTTGACCATAATTTTTCAGCACCTAAAATTCCACAATAAAATAGAGTTGTTGAAAGAAAGAATAGAACCCTACAAGAAATGACAAGAAGTATGCTAAGTGAAAATGGTTTGTTAAAATATTTTTGGGTTGAAGTAGTAAGTACTGCTTGTTATATTGTGAATAGAGTTATGATAAGATCAATTTTAAATAAGACACCTTATGAGCTTTAGAAAAGTAGTAAAACCAACATTGGCTATTATAAAGTTTTTGGTTATAAATGTTGTATTTTGAATACTAAAGATAATTTGAGAAAGTTTGATTCAAAATTTGATATTGGTATTTTTCTTGAATATTCTACTACTAGTATAGCTTATAGAGTTTTCAATAAAAGAACATCAGTAGTAGAAGAATTTATGGATTTTTTTTTTTATGAGTCTAACACTCTCCTTGAGGAGAGAAAATAGATGACAATGATATTGTAGGTATGGAACCAAGCTTAAATTAGCTAAGTGTCGATGAAAAAATAAATGGAGAAAAGGACATTCAACTATAATAAGATCTTAAGAAAGAAAAAGAAAGCAATAATGATAACACTCTCTCACTTCCTCAAGATTTAAAATTCAATTATACTCATCCTAAATATCAAACTCTAGGTGACCCCTTACAAGGAGTCAGGATTAGAGCATCACTCAGAAATATTTGTAATATTATGCCTTTTATCTCTCAAATTGAAACAAAAAGTTTTAAAGATGCCAAAAAAAAAAGATGAATCATGGATTTTAGCTATGCAAGATGAATTAAATCAATTTGAAAGAAGTGATGTACAGGAATTAGTTTCAAGATCTAAGGACCAATCGGTTATTAGAACTAAATGGGTATTTATAATTAAAATAGATAAGCATGGGGTGATTGTTACGTTATAATACATATACATAAAATAACCGCAAGTACACAAGTCGTAAACAAGTAATAAAATGATAAGTATAGAGTTGTTAATCCCACAAGGAATTAGGTATTAGATTATTATTAAGTACTAGAATTATCGTAATTTAACTTTATCTAGACAATCAAATTAAATGAATATACAACTTACATAAATACAAAAATAAAATATAGAAACTCTATGCATAAATGTACTAGGGAATTAAGTTCACCTAACTATCAACTATGTCTTTTGATCACCAATTGCATTTAAGTCAATTATTCCTAGTTTATAATCCAAGAACCCAAAGATACTTCTATTCTCTCTCTCGAGTACTGAGTGAAATTATTCCTAAATCTCGGTTCTAATATCTCTATTCTGAACCTAGAATTTAAGAATTTATTATGTTCAATAATTCTTTGATTATAGCTTCAAGGAATTATAGGTTCTCTTAAAATCTATAAGTTCTAGGTTATACTATCCTATTGTTGTTTCTAAAATTCTCTTTCTCAAGTGCCAAATTTTAGAAACCAAATTATCCAACTAGTAGCTAATTAGTTGAGAATCATTAACATAAATAAATTCAAGAATAACTTCAAATAATATATTGGAAATTAAGACATAGAATCAAATTTTAAGTTATATTATTCTTCAAGCATAAAATAATTAGTTAAATATAAGAAAATCCAATACTAATTTCAACAATAATTTCATATATCCAAATATTTTCATAGCTTCAAGTATAATACAAAATTCAAATAAAATTAGGGTGAGAAAGAGGATGAGAAAAACTTTTTTGTGGAGGTAGAACTTCAAGCTTCAATCGCTTTAGGCCACTTTCTCAAGTATCCTCTCTAAGATTTTTACTCCAAGCTCCTTCCTCTTTAGAAATTTTAAGCTCTCTTTGTTATGTTTTCTCTCCAACTCTCTATTACTTGAAATGGAGGCTTAAAAATATATTTAAGTATCTCTAAGATGACCTAAACCAGATGGAATATCAATCATTTGATCAGATGGCATTAAGGATCCAAAATGGCTCTAAAAACTCGCTAAAAATGCGCTACCGAACACTGTGTAGTGCTGTGATGCTCCCTAGAAAGTGAGGTGACACTCTAGCCTCTGAAAGTCTGATTTCTAAGCTACTCCGTGGCATTACTATTACAGTGCCACGGTGTTCTTGACTTTGGAACTCAGCACGACAGCTTTCTTCCTATATTTCTTCGTTTTAGCTCTATTTTACCTAATTTTCATTGTGTTGTATTTGTATCGAACTTAACTTTCATCTCAAATGGTTGAAATATTCATATTTGTCACCAATTTTTCTTGATTTTTATTTATTTATAAGAACTACAAAAATAAAGCAAAAGCACATCAAACCAATATAAAAACTTAAGAACTTATAATTATTTGAGCTAAAAGATACTTGATTTATGAGTGAATTAATCACTCATCAGTGATTGTGAGAAACAAAGATAGACTAGTAGCTTAAGATTGCAATCAAAAAGAATGTATCGATTATGAAGAAACTTTTGCACCTGTAGCAAGATTAGAATCGATAAAGATGCTCTTAGTCTTCACATGTCATAAGGATTTTTTCCTATGCCAAATGGATGTTAAGAGTTCATTTCTAAATAGATACATTTTAGAAGAAGTATATGTAGCCCAACTTCTATGCTTTCAAAATCATAAATATTTGCATCATATTTTTAAATTAAAAAAGGCTGTTTGTGGTAGAAAGTAAACTCTTAGAGCTTGGTATGATAGATGAAGCAAATTTTTTATTTTAAATGGTTGTACTATAGGAAAAGCAGATACTACCCTTTTTATAAAAGGAAAATAGGGAGAGATGATAATAGTCCTAATTTATGTTGACGATATTGCATTTAGTGCCATTAATGTTTTTCTTTGTGAGAAGTTTTCTAAGTGTATGTATAATAAGTTTGAAACAAGCATGATAGGAGAACTAAATTTTTTTCTTGGCCTACAAATCAAACAAAGTAAAGAAGACATTTTCATTAATCAATCCAAATACATCAAGGATATGTTATAAAGTTCGGTATGGAGAACTCCAAGTCAATGAGAATACTAATGAACTCTTCAATCAAGCTTGATAAAGACGAAATCAATAAAGTAGTGGGTATGACCAAATATCAAGTTATGATCGGACCACTTCTTTACTTAATGGTTAATAGACCGGATATGATATTTAGTGTTTGTCTATGTGCTAGATTTCAATCTAATCCTAAGGAATCATATCTTAGTGTAGTAAAACATATTCTGAAATATTTGTATGGTATTGTAAACTTAGAATTATGGTATCTAAAAGGCACGCACTTTAACATTACTAGTTCTTCGAATGCGAACTTTACCAGTTGCCAAACTGACGGCAAGAGCACAAATGTCACTTGTCACTTTTTTGTTTATTCACTTGTATCTTGCCTTAGCAGGAAACACAATTCTATTACTCTCTCTACTATCAAAACCGAATATATTTTTGCAAGTAGTTGTTGTGCTCAAATTCTATGAATAAAACAAAAACTAAATGATTTTAGTATGAATTATGATCATGTGCCTATTAAATGTGATAATACTAGTACCATCAATTTGTTCAAAAATCTAATTTTGCATTTACGTTATAAGCATATTGATATTAGACATTATTTCCTTCATGATTATATACAAAAAGGTGATATTATACTTGAATTTATTTGTACGGAAAAATAACTACTTAATATTTTCACTAAATCTTTAATCGAGGACAGCTTTTGCATGATTCATAAATAATTTAGCATGATTGATCATAATGAACTTCATTGAAGTTTTCTTATTTGAATGATATTTGATTTGCATTCCATGTTCATTAAATAGGTGATTTTTTAATCGTTGGTTTAATCCTTTTTATCTTTTTCAAACTATGTTTTCTGAAAAACTACAAAAATAGAGGATTCGACAGACATAAAATATTTTCGATCTACTGAAAAAGTGCTCTAGAATGCACTTTTCTCACTGCCATGTTTTCGGTCTATCAAAAACTTGTAGTTCAGTGAGTATTTAAGGCATTTTTACTATTTTTCACTGATTCTCTCTCACTCTTTCCATCCAGATCACACTCTCTCTTATCCTAAGACTCTCTTTTCATTCTCATTTAATTTTCTCTTAAGATCACTCAATTTTCTTCCAATCAGAATAATTTTTATTACTTTTTCACTCTTATTCACTATTTTTACTACACATTTGGCACTAGAATCAAATTTTTCATCTTCTTGCAACTCTAGAATCTAAAATTGAGGTTGAAATTCCTTTGAGTCTTTGCTTAATCATCATATTTCTTATCAATGACTCCTAAAATGGAAAACCCAAGGCGTAAAGGCAAGGAAATTAGAGCAGAAAAATCCGAATGATGAACGAAAGCAAGGTTTGATATTCCTTTCTTAGACTCCCCTACTCTTATGTTTAGATATTAAGAGATTTTCTCTAAGAAAACTATTGTTTGGGGTAGAACCTTCAATTTTAGAGACTTAGCTTGTGTCAATTTCCCACTATTTATGGACAATATGTGTTGGATTGAATTCTGCTCTATTAGAGAGATAGAGTATCTTAGATTGGTTAAGGAATTCTATGCCTGTGCCAATCTTTCTAGAGGACAACATGTTATTTTTGGTTCTCTTAAAAGCATTGATTTTGAGGTCACTGAACAACTCCTAGTTGGTTTTTTCTATTTGTCTTTGGGTAGTTACGAATTTTCCATAATGAACTTTTGGCCTATGCTTGATGATTTTGATCCCTAAGAAGCCTTACTTCGAGTTGGTTCTCCTGATAGTTTTTAGCCTAGGCCTCATGTCACTGATCTTACCTTATAAGCCAGGATTCTGTTCTAATTTGTGTCTCAAAATATGATTCCTCAAGGTAGCCATAAGGATGCACCTACCTTTTGTGACCTTGGTTTTGTTGACTCTATTCTTATTGGAAGAAGATTAAACCTGCCATAGTTTATTATCCATAAAATAATTAATGCCATAGAAAATAGGAGATCCTCACTTCCTTATGGTTTTCTCCTTACCCGCATCTTCCAACATTTCAATATCCTATAATTTGATAAGGCCGAATGTAAACCGTGGACTATTGATGTTGAAGTCAATAACAAGACTTTTGGTTTCATGGGATTTAGTTTTCTTAACAACGAATAGGTCACCAAAACTAAACAAAGGCACGATCAAGGTATAGGAGACAGATAGAAAGCTGGTGGTAGTCATGCTGGCAGAGTTATTCAAGAAGCCGCTGAAGGTGCTACTGAAGGCACTTATACTGAAGAGGCACATGCACAAGCCTTTGACTTTCATGAAGCTTTCAACAGCCTCTCAGAATACATTAACACCATCTGTCTTGACATCCAACTTCTGCATGACATAGAGCTCGAGATTTCTAGATTGTTTCAGCTCACATCAACTCCGTCTATCAACACCAAAAGCGTTAATTTTAGATACTCAAAGATTAATAAGACACGATGATGAGGATGATGCAATCCTTCTTTGGCTGATTTCCTCCTCCATAGATATCTTATCATATTTTACTTTAATTCTTTTGAACTTATATTTCCTATGGCTGTTTAAAGTACGAACTATATGTCTTGTTTGAATTGGATATTTGATTTAACAGTATTTTGCCTTATTCACATCTCATTCATATTTATTTACTTGTATTTGTTTTATCCTTCTTACTTGTAGATTTTTTGAAGATATCAAAAGGGGGAGAAGAAAATGTTTTGATTTAAACTGGTAAATTTACTTTTCTTCAAATATAATTAGCATCAATATTGGCATAGTTTTTCAAAATATACACTCTTTACAAGTTTAACAGTTAAATGGAGAGTTTATTTATTTATTTTTTACATTAAGCATACTTTGAGGGGGAGCATTCAAGAGTTTACTAGAGACACTTATCCTTGTTTATTGAAATTTTATTCCTGCCCTTTTTTCCCCTTTAAATCAAATATTTGTTATCATAAAAAAGAGAGAGGTTGTTGACTCGTACTTTGTATTATCAAACTTTTGCTCATGTTTTGAAATTAACAAATATATGATTAAGAACTAATAATCTACTTGAGTATGTAGCAATCTAAATTGAAAGAATCACAAGACATTCAAGATGAATTATAGAAAAGAGTTTGGAGACAAAGATCAAGAATACCGAAATTAGATTAGCAAAGGTTAAATACTTAGTTCTTGTATTTGAATACTTATTTACATATAATATGATCTTAAATTTTTCTAAAAATAGGAAATTTTCAAACCAATATAGTCAAATTAGTTTATCTCCAATTAAAGTTTAAAAATTTATTTTTCATAATTTTTAAATTGATTTATAAATTTCTATAGTATCCTTATTTTATGAAAATTAAAAGAAGTCATAATTTTGAAAGGAATCAAAAAATACTTGAATTACAATTAGAATAAGCTCTCTAGTATTTTTGGCAGATCAAATCTCAGTTTTCGGTCTATCGATTCTCTGCTGACTTTTAACAGTTTTGTAAATTCGATCGTTAGAATCGTACCATCAATGACTAGTATTTTTTATTGATCAAAAATATACTTTTAGTATACTGAAAATGACAAATTGTTTGTCAAACGGCCTAAAACGGATAGTTTTTATTCAAGTATCTAAATAGAAGCCTTTCTAAGACTTAAAATAACTTGTTGAATATCCTTACATTTCTTATATTCTATATTCAAGTTATTCAAATCAATTTTTGTGATTCAAACTTTTAAATCTACTCTTTTTATGAAAAAATCACTTGAGTCAACCTAGATTATATCTTGTGTTCACGCTTATTCTCTCTAAGTTTACCTTCCATCAATTATCTTCATTAGAGAGAGATTTTAGTTGAGTGATTCAATAAAAACCAAATTATAATTATGAGCTAAAGTTGACACCAGATTCATAAATAACCCGATTTAAGTGAGATTGTTCAAGGCTATTATAAAGACGTGAGTGTGTCTAAGGAGAAATCACTCGTTATGTATAAGGGTCAGTCAAGCCTATTCTCTTGATCTGATAGTGGAAAGCTTGAAGTGTGTACCAAGAGTTCAGAGACATAGACAAACTGTCGTGTTTGTTGAATCTTGTAAAAAATAATATTTGCATTCCTCTATCTCTATCTCTTTAATTTATTTACCTTGAGCTTATGTATATTATTTAGCTATTTTTACATGATATTGTCAATACTTGCATAATTCACTTGCTTATCTTGGAAAGTTTGCACAAGTTTTTTAAACTCAATTCATCTTCCTCTTGGGTTAGCTAATCTTGAGCTAACATTCTTTTGTTGTGTATGAAACACTAAACCATGGACTCACATTTCATGCATATTGTGGGACTATCACAAATTTATAACAGGGAATAATTGTTGAATAAAGTGATTATAGGTTGATGCTATGTAATTAAGAGATACTTATTCTAACTATGTAAGAAAATTTTGTTCCTTTACATTATATCTATATAAATTTTGTTCACAGAGATCACTAGTTTTGTGACTACGAGTCATAAGTTTTGATGGTTTGGCATACTAGGTTATTTTCTTCTTTTGGAATGGTTGGCATAAATTCTGTGACTAGGAATCATAATTTTTGATGGTTTTCAGGGCTGTAGTTTATTATACTATACTTCCTGTTCTCTTAAATGTAATTTGGATATCTATTTTGTAGGAGTGGAGTTTATTATGGTAGTCTGAAGAGGGGCAAGGGAAGGTAAATTTTTTGGGCACATTGCTACGTGCGTAGCATACATTAACCAGAAGTTGTTTGGAGCACAAAAGAGGACGTTTTCTAAGACTTTATTTTTGGGCATTTTCTAAAGGTGAAAACGTTGGCTTCTTCTGCATAAATAGTACTCCATTTGATAATGCAAGTGGCAGAAGTTAATGGAAATAATGACAAGGATAAAATATTCCTCAGGTTTGTGGGAACTTGACTAGATTTTTAATTGAAGAAATGGCCCTTATTACATATTTGAGGTGGGATGGAGACATCAAAGAGAGTTTATGGAAAATAGATGGTATGAAGCATATAGGACTTATATATACTTTAGTGATAAAGATAGATCAAAAGGACAATTTATGAAGATTTTCTTTGATATAGTTCCTGCAAACAACGATGAGGACAATGTTAAAGTAGCTTTATTGTATTTGTTGTCTAATGCTATACTTATTAACAACCCCTTTGTGCAATTGCCTAAGTTCTATATAGACCTTATTGGTGATTTAGAATTATTCAATAAATATCTATGGGGGAAACTTCTTTGGGATGAAACACGTGATCAGATTCTACTCTGAGCTAGAAATGAATGGGAGAACGACAAAGCAGAGAAACATTATAATTTTTTTGGATTTCCAATGGTACTACAGTTCTAGTCATACAAGAAAATCTCTTTTCTTGGACAAACTTTTGCAAAAAAGGAGAAGTTAGACTCCATCCCGGGGATTATATTTTGGACAACTAGCATGGCACCATCCGCAAACATCTTGGAGGGGACCATCTTTTCCAATCCCAATGTGGGTTAGTCTGACTTAAAAATAATTTCGTTTCCATTATGTAGCGAGTGGGATATATTATATGTACTTAAATTAAGCCATCTATTGGCACAAATTTATTGACTATCTGGTACAAATTTATTGTTTGTCCGTCACAAATTGATGGACTGTCTATCATAAATTCACTGACTTAGTCATTTAATTTGCTTTGTCTTTATTATATTATCAGTTAGAGGTCATGCCAATGACCCCAACAGATGCAGAACTTTAGCATCCACACATCAAAGCCATGTTTGAAATCGCAAAGGACAAGCCCTCTGTTTTGAAAGGCAAGTCTACCCCAGTTGATGATCTTGATGAAGAGCCCTACCGGGATAGTAGCATGCTTGTATTTTTGCATGTTGCAAAGGGTCAGAGTTTTGTTCGTGAAGATGAAGGGAAATTAAAATCTTTGGTGTTGGATCTAAAATCAAATATTAGTAGAGTTGAGGAGGAGTTGTGGTTTGTGAAAGATAAGGTTCGAGGTATTCGACAGGAGTAAAAGCACATGATGGCCATAATAAGAAACTGTGAGATTTTTTTACATAAGATATATGGCGAGAGTAGAGAGCTTGTCGTAAGTTTAGGTGATGATGATGTTGGTGTGGGGGTTGAAAAAGAATCTGAGAATTTTATGACTAGTAATACAGAACAAACGACTGGTTTTGATGAATCTGTGAAGCAAGTTGATAATAAAGAAGAGGAGAAAGTGACTGGTGTGAATGATGAAGAGATGAAGGAGAAGATACAAGAGGAAGAGGAGGAGCAAAAGAGATGGGTGGCACTAGACATTGAAGACATGGGAGAGTAGGACGTATATGACACAAATCCTATGTTTTCGACTATTAATACGGCTAAGCTTCAATGTTTTGCAACTGATCTTGATAATGCGGTTTAAATGGCAACATTATCTTTGATGGTACATCATACAGGTTGTGACAGGAAGTCACAGAAATTTTTATTTTGTCAGTTTTTGTGATGTTCACTCCATTTTCTTGATTGTTGTAGGGAAATAAAGAGATATGAGTAATTAACAACACGTAATAGGATATAAGGATAGAGGAAGATGCCACTCCAGTCTCTAAGATAATATTACAATTACGAGTTAGAGTGCCAATTCTATTACTTATATTAATATATGTAGAATATTATCACACTCTTCACTTAATTTATGAAGGTGGAAGCTGATGTATGCGATAAGAAGAAGATGCAGAATGAAGACAAGCCAATTTATGATGCAACTCCTATGATTTTGAATGTAACTTAATATTTTTTTGTAGTTGCTGTTATTAATAAGAGTCCCACTTTTTTGACACTCGTTAGTTGATTTTGTGAAAGGAGTTGATGAGTAGCCAACAAACATCCTTTCTCCCCTACTTGCAATCCCCGATGTGAAGGTAAGTTAATAACTTATGAATGCAAGCCACACAATTGTGAAATAAGTTCACAGTTTTTAATTCACCTATTTGTCACTCTATGCTTGATTTATGTAGATTCTTATGGATAAGGCAAGCAATGACCTACCTAAACAGGTTGTATTAATAGATAAAAGATAAAAGATAAAAGGTTATAATAATACCTGTAAGTTAATAAATTATTAATGCAAGTCACATAATTGTGACACAGAGTCATAATTTTTAATTCACTTATTTGACACTATATGCTTGATTTATATAGACCCCTATGGAGGATGCGAGTAATGACTCACCTAAACAGGTTGTGGTTAAAGAGACAGAGGAAGAAAAGCTTCTCTCAAAGATCAGAAATACCTACAAGTTAATAAGTTATGTATGTAAATCACACAATTATGACATAGGATCATGGTTTTTAATTTACCTACATTTATTAAGGGAGAGGAAAAGAAAGAGGTGACCATTACTGTAGAGCAATATGTTGAGGACAAAATGGTTAAAGAAACAGAGCTGAAGGTAAATTATTATATTGTTACTTTGTGGCACAATTATGTAACGCTGAGTCACTTAGAGGCTTTCCATTTCTAATTTTTTTTTTTTTTCATATTGTGATGGAATAGAAGAAAAGAAAAACAAAGATCCAGAATGTTCGACGCACCAGAAAGTGAATAAGGCCCAGGATCAAATTTTCGTCTTCCAGTAAATTCGATAAAAAAAAAAAAAAAAAGAACCAATACCTGCTATTGAAGGGGTTTCAAAATCCAAACAATCGAGGTCAAAGTGGGTAGTCTAGAGGAAGTGTCCTTTTTCATTTGAGCTAGATGAAGCACCAGATGATCAGCGCATTAAAATGTTTGATCTCTAGATCATTGCAGGTCTTGTTAAACGACACCAAAATTACTAAGTTATCATATTAGAGCAAATTAGTTGACATGTTAAGTTATCATATTGTATAATTCGCACAGTATTGTTTGACACGCTTACTCAATATAGGAATGTAATTGTAAAGTACGTTTCTCATCATGAGCGGTTGATGAAGACACTAGATTTTGGTATTATTATGACTAAGAAGAAGACCTAGCTCTATATTCTTCACCAACTAGAGCAATGGTTGACATATGAGGTAATTTCACAATTTTATTACCATTATGCCTATCCTATATTTTGTGACTATCTGTCATATATTTTGTGATTGTCTGTCACAAATTTGGTAACAATCTGTCATATATTTTGTTACTGACTATCAAATATTTTGGTGCTATCTGTCATAATTATGGTTGAACCACTATCATACCATTTTATGCAGCATATAGGTACTTGCTTTTACTATTTAAGGAAGAAGCGCAAGTACAACATTAGCTGGTTTGGATAGGTTTTCATGACCACTAACTCCTACTAATTATCTTGAAAATGGTTGGAAATATTACAAGACTTCTTCTAATGGTGAGATTGATTAGGATAAACAAGCACCAGTTAGAGATTACATTCTTGATATTCGCTTGGCCTCAAGTGTTTCATGGTCTGAGATAGATGTGGTTTTACATTCCAGTGAATAATGTGATTCTTCAACACTGGATTCTTCTCACCCTTGATCTAACAATAAGGATTATCCTTGTATATGAATCCACGAAGCGTGAGGAAGAATATGACAATAAAGTAATGGAGAAGATAGAAACATTGGTTATTTATTTGCCAATTCTTCTAGATAGTCTTGGCATGTTTACTAAGAAAAAAATGATTACAATTTTACCCTTTTAATTTGAGCTTTTCCAGGAGAATCATCAGTAGGAAAACACGTATGTAAACATCTTATCTGATTTCGTTTATTTAAACATTATCAAACTTGCTCTGATTTTGATTTTTAATTTTCTCATCTACAGTTCTAGTGGATATTGTGGTGTGTTCGTTATCAAGTATACACTATCTCTTGCATAGTTACTTAGTAACAAAAGTCACTCAAGAGAAGATTAATTTCTTCTGTCAAAAACTGGCATTTGACCTTTACTATCGTGCCATAGAAAAGGAGGAGAATAAACTCCGTAGTTATGTGAAGTAAAGATGAAGCTTTTACTAACTTCTAAAATTTGTTACTTGTCTACATTTTGAAACTGATATCAACTTAATTTAAACTTATATATTTGAACTTGGCCAACTTACAAAGTGGCCAACTAATTCAGGTGCGATGGTAGTGTTAATTACATAGATTTGTTAACTACAGTTTATTATATATTTGTGACAATGTGTCATAATTGAAGTATATTCTTTGTAATTTTTAATTGTTTGTCTGTCATATATTACCTAATCATTACGAAATGTATGACTCAAAGTCAAATAATATCTCAAGCAAGATAAATGCATTTAATAAAAATTGATCATAAACTGGAAACTTAATACATTTAGAACTGTCATTTTGACCTATTTGTCACAAATGTATGACTCTAAGTCAAGCTAACATATAAAATATCTTAGGCACACCGAAAATATTTAACAAAAATTGACCGTAAACTAGAAACTTGAGTACATATAATTTGAGATAACAAAATGCAGCCACGATAATTTATTAGTTTCCTTATTCATCTTTAATTATCACAAAATATATGGCGCTACGTCACAAATTATCTGATTCTATATTCATTTGATTCTCTATTACAATAACCAATCATAAATTTCAAAACAACATTATTTATAAACCACTTGTATGATAGCTCCCTAGTCCATGATTAGTTATATATAACAAGATCATATTCTTGTATGTCTGCCTATTGTGCCACCTTGGGCTCGACGTGAGCATTTTTTTCTAGAAGCCTCGTCAATATTTAAGGGTATCCTTTTATTCTTAGGCCTATCAACTGATCTAGCTCATATAAATAGTGTTTTCACCGCACAGCCTTTTATCTCATCTGGTGTTGTCCACTAAGAAGTATCACAAGAGGATGTACAATTCAAACGTAAGTGGTGAGCAACTTCTCTTTTTTTTGTAGTAGCTAGATATATAATTATAAACAAAGAAACTTCGAAGTACACACGTTGCCACTACATGAGCACATATAATTGGTCAACCTAAAATTCCTGGCATGTGCAACTCTTATTCTCCAAATCAACAATATATGGTCTACTATCTTTATCCACCATTTCGAACTGAAAAGCACTTGGCGGATTGATCTAAAACATGTACAATGATTGAAATATAATAATTTTATTGAATTAAAGTATGACAATAAATCTTTTTGGATACTAGTCATATGACATAGTGTCACAACTTTAAGACAGGGTGTCATAGGCAATATGAAAACAAAACTATTATGATGAGTCACTGGGTATACTTTCTATCATTCCAGTTGAGGCAGAATGCATCATTAATAAATAATTTTCTTGATTTATAGCAAGTACTATGAATATCCCAATAGTAGCAAGTCACCTATTACAGAACCATTGTTGCATTCTTCTCTATAGAAACTCAAGTAACTATTAAACCAAAAATTTCCTAGGTTTGATGTTAACCGTATTGAAGGACTCAACATTGTTGGAAATCATGATAGAGTTCCTATCACTAAAATGGTACCGTGCCCACTTTTTGTTTCTTGCATCATTGGTTAAAAGATACTCGCGAATGCCGGAGTCCATAAAGTTAAGAAATTTTATGAAATTCTACTACTCTCTGAAAGTATATGCTTTTACAGCCTTCACAAACTTCCAATTTAGTACTTTTGATAAGCCTCTAAATTTATTATTCACATTATTCAACAAATAATACATGCAAAAACCATGATGAGCACTAGGATACACTTGATCAATCGCATATGTAATGCTATCATTTCTATCTGATACTATTGCGAGTTCACTATAGTCTCTTATTGCTTCCTTTAACTTGGTCAAGAACTATACCTATGTATCTTTATTCTTTGAGTCACTAATTCCAAATGCTAGCGTGAATTCTTGCTCTTTTGCATCCATACATATAGTGAACAATGTCCCATGATAATAAGACTTCAAGAAAGATTCATAAATTATTATCACAGGTCTATAAAATGGCCATCCTTGAATGAAAGTTGACAAAAACATAAAGAAGTACTTGAAGTATTCTACCATTCCCTCTTCCTCCTCTATCTTCTCTGTCTCAAGGGCATTAACTGAGTCAGGGTTACTAGTTTCTAATATGTACGCCAAAAAAGGCAATGAAGTATAAGATTATGCATCTAACCCTAATAAAATCTCCAATGCCTTCTCTTTTGCCCTTCACATTTTTTATAACAGATATTGACACCATACTCCCTCTTTATTTCATCCATAATGTCACTAGGTCCGAAACGCTTTCTAGTTAGGTTGGAATAATGGCATTTCACCATATCCCTGATTATATAACTTGTTGTTTGTTGATGTTCATCTTGCCTACTATCAATAGAGCAAGTATGCTCAAGAATGTACCTACATCACATTTTTAGAGGTAATTTATTAGTAAACACTGAGTGGACCTAAGTCAACAAATTTGGGTCGATCTATCACAAATTATTGACAAACTATCATAAATACCTTCTTATTTAGAATATAGAAGTCTGTTTGATCTAAGTTCATGGAGTGATCATTTGCAATTATCGTCATAACACACAACATGTAAAAGTTTTTTGTTTGTAACTCAAACTTTGAATTAATTACTGATTGTAAACTTGTGTAGATGCTTCTATAGTGCCCTTTTATTGACATAAATTCTATGCCTTCTTATCATGGTCAATGAACAATCTGAAATAATATCTAGCAATTTAGAAGGGAAAGTATTACTTAAATTCATACGACATTCTGTTCCAGTCTCAATATCAACTCTTCTATCGATTGACGAAGTTCCACCAGCGATTCTATATTGATATCGACCACGGACCACTGAATGATCACCATTGTTTTGTCCAACATGTTCTACATCCAGGAGCGTTTGAATTTGGGATTGCTCTTCTAATCCATTTCTAACACACTCGACGGCAAAAGAAGTAGCTCGATCCTCTCATTCTAGAATCTGCTGACGACGGTATTGACTTTGTATTGGTGGCATAAATATCCCTTATATTTTCATTGGCTTGTCAATTATATCTATGCATAGAGGGAACTTGCTTTTATCAACTTCATTCTTCTTTAGCGTCATATAAACTTTTATAGAATGGTCATTTATAATCTTAATAGGAGCAAGTCTAGTATCAACAATATACTTCATCTCTATGAATAGTATTTAGGTCTTAGCTCAAGAGCCTTAAAAAAAAATTCTAATAAACCTCCGTAGGTCGTGTCTATTGGAACTAAAATACTCGTAGTCTCCATCTCATGATAGTTATTATGGTCCAAGTTACTATTGAAATTCAGGAAAATAACAACACCGCCCATATCTGTAAAATATAAAATTTAAAAATTTAACACGAAACAGCAACAATGTCCGTAAAGATGCAAACTAAATATTGATTTTCAATCATAATAATGTGATTGTTTGTCACAAAACTTACAAACTTTGCGTCACACATACTTTGCGTCCTTTTTTAAAATTAAAAAATAAACTTACTTTTACCATCTTCCATAAAGTAACAATTACCCAATAACCTCTAGTAAGAATAAATAAGATCGGCAACCAAAAAAAATACATACTTCTTCTTTGTAAGATCAATGCGACCAAATAAGATGATGTGAGAGTGAGAGCGAAAGATTAACTAGTCATATGACAACAATAGAGCTATGGTGGGCAAATGACAATAGAGCTACGATGACCGGAGTTGACACAGCTGGAATATACAACTATGGTCGAGAGCGAGATGAAGAGTGAGAGTTACAAAAATAGAAATAAATGGAGAAGGAAATAAAGTATGAGTGGGAGTGATGAAGATGTTGAGGAAAAGAGACGAGGGAATACATTTGTGTATCCACATAACACAATGCACCTAAAACGTAGATATTTGTAGCTCGGCATATTTAGAAAGTTGAATATTTCTCTCTCCAAAATGAACTAAAATGGTCAGAAATTCAGTCTAGATAATTCATTTTGAAAAACTGGTTTAAAAAAGTCTAAATGCCTCAAAAATGGGCTATTTGCGTCAATTTCCCTGATTTCAACATGTATTTATTGGCTTTTTAAGAGAAATTTACACTTAGTATCCATTTTTGTGCCTTATATTTTATAAATATCCATTTTTAAAATTTGTTTCAAAAATACCCATTTTTATGAAATATATTTTATATATAAAATATATGCAGTACATTTAAGTGTAAGTTTTTACATATGGTTTATATTTACTATATAAATTTATACCTATGGTATATATTTTGAAATATATAGATATTTTGAAATATGTACTGATTGGTATGATTTTTATTTATGAAATATATACTGTGGTATATATTTTATGTATAAAATATTTGTAGTTTACATTTCTCCAAAAATGAGTATAAAAGCGAGTATTTGTGAAATAAACATAGAAAATATGTATTCATGAAAATGTGCTTAATAAAACGAGTATTTATGAACTTTACACCGTTTTTAATAACAGTTTAAGGAAATTTGATTTTTTTTTTTATGGTAATTTTCCAAAAGAATTTGAAAAATCTCAGATTTTGAAATTATTTGTAAAATGTTAGATTTTAATTATAGAAATACAACTTTTAAAAATATTTTAAAAAATACCATTTTCAATTAATTGATGAGATACTTAAAGTAACAATCAAATTATCTGAGGTAGGTAACTTAACTGGTTACTTCGAATATCGTTGAAAAATACCAAATCTGAAAGAAAAAATGGTATTTGTTTAAATATTTATCAAAAATACTATTATTCTAAAAACTTTTAAAAAGTGATATTTTTCTAAATCAATCTTTCAAAAAATATTCAATTAATCTGAGATTTTTTTATACTTTGGGCCTAGAATTTTGTAAGAAGCCCTAACAGTTTTGATCAAATCTTTAGACTACTTAAAAAAGGGGAAATGGATCTGACTAATATGAATTTTGTCGAAAATGTCTTTTTTTATGAATATTTGTTAATGACTTTTGTTATAACTAATAAATAAATTGACCTTTTCTTTTTAAACAAAAAAAAAAAAAAAACTAAAAGTGGTCCAAAGAGGTCAAAATTTTTTTACTAATCCTAATGAAGTTATCATAGAAAAAATAATCAACATATTTGCCTCATTGCTCGAAATCGTTAATCATTTGTGTCTTAGGATAAAACGGTTGATAATAGCGACTGTTGTACTATAAAGTTACTTTAGCGAACTGAACTTTCATCTAAACTCTATCAAGACACTTGAAGAATTAGAACTAGAACTAAACTAAGCACTAGAGCTTGAAGTCTACAAAGCAATAGAACCCATAAAGTACAACAAGACTACTAGAGAAAATTGAAAAGAAAAGGAGAGAAAAATTTCTGAAAGTGTGAAGAAATGAGAGAACCATTTACTGATTCCAAAGGGGTAAATGTTCAAAAAGTTTTTTACATTAAAACAAAACACTTTTGCTGTTGTTACAATGTTTTTTATTTCGTCAGAGAGAGAGAGTTTCCAAGTTGGAAAATATAAGACTTGGTCCAAAAATAAGTCCATTATAGGGTTAAAGTCCAAGCCTGGTATTTGTGTTAGCAAGATAAGCTCCCACACGAGTCTAAGCCCACAGGCTCTCAACGAGTTTCGGGTTGCACCCGCATGTGAAAAAGCCTATGTCATACAATCTTATAAATAAATTTTGGCAAAGCTTAGTCTTTATATTTTTCCAATATGAGAAAAACTTTCCCAATTTTTTTTTTTTTTTTTTTTTTGCATTTTTCCAATCTCAAGGATGTATTTTGAGCGTTAGTTTCTTATTCATCGAGCTCCATTTTAAGTTAGTTTCTTATTCATCGAGCTCCATTTTAAGTATATGAGTATAAGATTTCAATATTCTTGCAGATAAGAACAAGAATCTACTCATAGAAAATTATAAAGTAGGTCATATCCATATTAATGACTCAAAATGACATTTCAAAATAGTATTTTCCCACCATTTTAACAATTAGTTGTGCACTGTTTTTTAATCACAAAGAAAAATTAGAATATTACTCATTTATGATGGAATTAAAGTGACACTCTAGATTAGAAGATATTACACTAACACCCCAAAAATAAAAAATGTACATATACATGGCACACTATCTCTAGTTAAATTTAACTAAAATTTAAAAGAATTAAATAACCCAGTGGTGATTTTTTTTTTTTAAATTTTTAGACGTTTTTAAACATAGAAGATGTCAAGTAATTATCTTTGTCTAAGAGATGTCACTTTAATTTTGAGTCCTTGACCCTTGAGTGTTAATTTCCTTCGTTTAGTTTTACCTAATAGTCAAACGCGCTGTAGTTTTATTAAACCTTCATCACAAGATTCACAACACATCAACACCGAAAAACTCTCAGTTCCGCTCTTAGTTTTTGTTTTTGTTTTCGTTTTTTATTTTTGTTTTTTAGGTATTGGTGGTAGATGAACTCTTTGATATATTTATCACAACACATCAGCAGTTCAGCACCAACACGCTCTTCTTATTCTTTTTTTACTTCTTTCAGAAGTCCTGGAATAACTCTAAGTTAATGATACATGCTGTAACCAATAGTGTGTTATCTCTTATCCATGTGAGGTCTACGTCCATACATTAATTAATACCACATATATACGGCTAGCTAGCAATACCACATAGTAATTAGACAAGACAGAACTAGTCGATATGTTACTGAATCGGCATTTCATTTGTGTAGGTTAAATAGTGCCACTTTTTCTTTGTGTAACTTCTTTAGCTTCCCACCATTATTAATTATATATTTGGCTCTGAACAAGCCTAGCAGGCAAACAGAAATTCCTAACCGGAACCCCACAGCGGGGCATGGATGAGAGGCTGCATCTTATCTAATATGATTAGTACTCCCCTGGTCCCCTTAGCTAGGTCTGCACTGTGCCTTTACTATTAAGGAGTGTCATAGTCAAAGACTCAAATTGCCTTGCCATAATGTTAAATCTAACAATTTCTTTATATAATTGACCCATAAATTAATGTTCATTCAAGGCATATAAATTTAGGTAGATGCATGTGAAAATCTGACATCGAAGTTGAATAAGCGTTCTTACCATATGTGCACTTATACACACAAGTCACACATATCTATTAGTATTATAGAAACATAGATAATTTTGGGAATTAAGTTGCCCACTGTCTGAACTGATTGATTCACGTTTCTACTTTTTATTTTTACTATAAAATTTAATATGGAACGAGACCGGCATAGATATATACTTAAATCCTTAATGCATTGTCTATTTGCCACGTTTTCTTTCCCCTAAGGGTGGCTTTCCTTTTATTTATTTATTTATTTTTCAACATCCTAAACAAATATTTAGAGAAACAATAACGAAAAAATAATAATAATTAATTTCCCCCTATATATATAAATATACACACACTTACATGCATGTGTCATGTCAATCTGCATAATGTGAATTAAAAGAGACTCACCAACCAACAACTTAAATGGCCTGAGGAGTAGTGCTACATATAATTATCAAATTCAAAGGGTCATAAAATTGTGGAAGAAAAAACACATTGAAAAAATGCCATTTGCATTATGAAATGTATCTTAACATGATCTAAGTAGTCAAACACAATATGGGACTTTTGTCAAGGCTATTAAATTGGATATGGAAATATAATCCCAGACTGTCTTAATCAATCGTCATGTTTCTGGATGACTTGTGATTATATATATATATATATATATATATATATATATATGAGCACCATTCAATAGTTAAAAAGTGAAATACTTATAAATAAGTGTTAGAGCGGTTTCTCACCAGTCATCCACGTGTCTTGAATTGTTGATGCTGGATTCTCCAACTGTTCACGTGTCCTTGCTGTCTCATATCTTTCTAAACTCCAAGCAAGATCGGAGAGGCGGGGGTGGCCATCTGCAAAGACTCTCCGATGCTTAAGTCAGTAGTTTTTCTTTGCATTTTGGTAGCAAGGAGAAAAGTATATCAGTCTCAATATCTAACTCTTTTTTAGTATTTTCTGTTCTAACCTTCTTTCTCTGAATGCATAGCTTCCATATATGTAGTCCTCGGATAGTGAACAGTGTCGTTCTCTATCTTTGGAAAAGTAAATATATATTCATGAGTACCTTTCACTTCCAGATCTTTTTAAACCATCATGGGCCGAGATTTCTGTGACCTCTT
>JXTB01000034.1:1096971-1112534 GCA_002914805.1 Parasponia andersonii
AAAGTATATCTTAACTCAAAGAAAGAAGAAAAAAAAAAAAAAAAGACAGAAATGTATACGATTTTCATTTTTTTCAAAAATAAACTCGTACGTGCTGCTTGGAGTTAATAGGAAACTTTACACAATTCACGGTTCGTTATGGTTGTTACGAACCAGGTCGAGTGCATTTTTTCCGGCTACTATTATTTTGAAGAATTAAACAAGTTCCAACGTTCGTGATTATTATTATTACGATTATTTTATTTATTTCATTAAAAAAAAGGACTAATTCTATTAGGCTTATCAATAACGCGCGGGAGTGAAAAGCTAGCACACCGTCCTTTCGAGGCTTGTGCTCAAAAGTAGCTAATAGTGTTGGTGTAGTCTGGCGTGTTAATTTTCAGTAAAGAATGACAAAGGAAAAGGAAGAAATTAAAGAGGAAAGGAACAAGAAATAATAAATTATGACTAAGATTATCTGAATGGTTCTTTACACGACAGACTATACGTGTTAATTGACATAACAGATGTTGACAGAACTATCTCTACTAAACCAAAGCACATAGACATAGAATATTTCATCATTATCATCGTAAAATTTGTTTCAGGTCAATGAAAAGACGCGCGCAAAAGACTAATAAGCCTACCATAACCAGTTTTACATGTGCGGCTAATTAATTCTCTACACGAACAATATTTACGCATCAAAGACATGTAGATGCATGTTCTCCATTCGTTAGGTACCATACATTGAATTATTTTTTTTATATAAATTCCAATTATAATTTTAAGGATAATGCTAAAAAACCTTTTTTGAGTTTTGCACATGCAGCAAATATGGGCACGTCAGAAGGGAACCCACTTTCAACATGCAGTGTAGGCATTTCACTTTTGCATGTCATCACGTATAGTGTTCCCCCGCCCAATATTAATGTTGATAAGCTACCTAGCTTTTCACTTTAATTCGTTCACATATATATATATATATATATATATATATATACACACTTAGATATTTAGATATTAATTTAGCCAATGAAAATTTAGCATGTATATTTTTTTATTATAAAAAGTAAAAAAAAGAGCATTAATGATGCACGTCTTTTCATGCACTTCATTATATTCATTAGATTACCATTAGATGGTGATCCAACTGCTAAAAAAAAATACATATCCATAAGTAAAAAAAAAAATACCTATTGGATTGGCAACCATATATATATAGGGCACTAATTCAGTAAGTATTTTTTTTTTTACCTNATGCACGTCTTTTTATGCACTTCATTATAACTATTGGATCACCGTTAGATGGTGATCCAACAGCTAAAAAAAAATATATATCCATATGTAAAGAAAAAAATATCTATTAGATTGGCAACCATATATATAGATATATATATATATATATATGGGGTCAACGTCGACCAACTTAATCGTTTTGGATATTTCGATCAGCCACAAGCAAATATTAAACTCTCCTGGACACTACTTCATATTATCCATTTATCCTAAGACGACATGCTTTAAGAACAACTTTAACTTTCTGCCTACAAGGTCTACTATTCAGATTTATAATCTCGATCTGTAGGGTCATCTGTCACCCTACGGATTTTTCAACTGATAGCATTTTGGTTATTTGTTTTTCCTTTTTGTTGCTTTTCAAAAAAATATGATCGATCGACTTTATTAATTAATCTCGTAAGTGATTAAGCTTTGAAATCATTTATTTTTAACTAGTTGTCCTAAAATTGATTCTTAAAGTGTATACATACTTGATTTTGGAATTCGTAAGTCTGATGTGTGTTCCTATATTTTAGACGTGGAATTTGGTAAATTTCAACAAAAGCACATTCATGCCACCATTGGGCGCAGACAAGCTCACATTTAGATCAAGAAACTAGAATTAGATTATAATTAATAGAGCTAGGCAAGCAATAGCTTTCACATAAAGCAGTGAACTAAGCCACATGAATGCCATTTCTGCAGTGCCCTACACTTTTGAACAACAACAAAAACAACATGCATGTGCATCCTATGCTAATAGTAATACGGACTTTTTTTTCTTTCTCAGACAAAAAGGAGCTGTTTGGTTAATCGAAACGCCCATTTTCCTCAGCCGGCTACCCTATTAAAATGGTGTAACATGTCTTATTATTAGGTAATAATATGACATCAGAGAACTTGACCAACTAATAACTATATGGTTGGAATAATCACTCATATCTTTTCATAATGCGATTGCTCTCCATCGCTATAGCTATACGTATAAGCTTTTCCAAAATCTTATCCTATATATGTATAGATATATTTAAACCAAGTTCCATTAATTTATTTCCTAACCACCATAGCTCATATTAGACCAACTTATTAATAGGGTTGACAAACACAACAGTCTACAACTGTTGTTTTACCATAAAAATACATATAGGAAAAGAAAAGCCCGTTAATTTTAATATTATATGCATAGATTACAAATGGAGGAGAAAAAGAAAACGAATACACACAAAATTCTAAATTTTGTCAGAAGTGGGATTTGAACCCACGCCCTCTCACGAAGACCAGAACTTGAGTCTGGCGCCTTAGACCACTCGGCCATCCTGACAAGCTGGCATAAATCGGTCAAGAAAACCTTTTAATAACTTTCAACCGAAGGCTTTTGACTCACTCGAAGAAATAACACGCGAGTAATAATAGGGTCCCACGGGTAAGTGCATGTCACGCCACCAATTATACCGTGACGTGGAATGGCATCTCTTTTCTGTGATTCTAAAAGGCACTGTCGGTTTTTACTCTACTTTCTACCCTTCTGCTTTAGCAGGTTCCACTCCACTGTCTGGGACCATGCATAACCATCGGATGAGCTCCTAGCCCCCATCTAGTCCATAAAAACATTGGTGTGTATTATGTTAACTATTAATGCCAAAGTTTTGTTTCCACTGTAAATTAAAAATAAATAAAAAGAAGAAAAAAAAAATTGATCATTTTTTTAAGGGTAAAATAGACTTCAAGCTTAGTAATCGTATAACCGCTAAGCGTGTGTGTAGATTTTATATATATATATATATATATATATATATATATATATATATATATATATATATATATGTTTACTTTTGTTGTCGAGTTGAGTATATAAGATAGACACATCAATATTCTTTTACTTTTTCCCTTTATACAATTGAAATTTAAAATATTAGTATTGTTATTATATGTGAGTGTAAGGAAACGCAAATTTTTTTTTTTTTGAATGATGGAAACGCAAATTATTCTAAACATGTTAATCAAGTCTCCCTACTTAATAAAACTTGTTCGTGCGATGCAATTACCCAAAAATAAATTCACTCAGCGATGGAAGCGGAATTTTATCGGTCAAAGCTTTGAAGTGTACGGATGCATCTGGCGACGCTAGCGAAGTCGGAGCTGGTACATGATTTATAATGGTCGGTTGGGGTACACGTGGCAGTCGGAACCAACATTGCTCCCTGTACCGTTGACCACTCCACCATCTCCGCTAGCTACCTCTAAGCAACTTCCCCAATCCAACAGTTTTTTTTTAAATATATATATATATATATCCTATTCGACAATACTTTCATCTCTCATTCAATGAATTTTTTTTCTTTATTTAATTTTGAAATGCTTATTTTATGAAATATTATTTGCTTATGTATAATAAATTTGCATGGCCTCGATATAGTGACACCTTACATAATAAACATATATTTAATTTGCATTAGTTTTATGACACAATCATCACAGAATTTATTTCTTGAATGAAGATAATAATTTGCATGGTCTCGTGCCACTAATAATATATGCATATGTGTTTAAGCTTTTGTTTCACTCACCAACTCAATATATGCATGTGTCCACGTTTTCAGATTTTGGAACTAAATTCACGAGCGACTTTATCTTCTTATATAAAGATCTCTCGTTAATTTCTTTACGCGATTCGGATCGTCAGATAAGCTAGCTTTTAGAGTGGATCGATTGAAAAATATTTTAAAAAGCAAAAAAGCAAATGTATGTGATACATTATATATAGTTGATCGGAATCTAATTCCAAGAAGGAAAGTTTTAAAGCCCAATAGACAATTTAAAAAGGGAAAAAAAAAAAAGTAATAATCACATTGAGTCATTGAATATAGGAAATAATTAAAAGCTAGCAAAATAATCTTAAAACATAATTCTGAGCCTTAAAACACGCCTGTTAGGTCTAGGAAGTTGGACGTGACCAAATCAAAAGATGCTTGGATAGTGAAAATTACACAAGCTAGTGTCTACGAGGAATTATTAATATGTTAATTTACTCAAGATTGGTTAATTTCTCTGTTCAAATTAAATAATTAATAGGTAGTATTGTTTAATTTATTTGGTGATGCTCTTGATAGTAAATCGAAAAAGTAAGATTAAGATAGGGTACTTAATTTCCTCAAGAATATGCTTACTGCTTTCGGCAAAGAAAAAAACGTTATTTGTTCAAGAATATTATATGCACTGTAGCTGAAATAATATTGTAAAAACTCGGATTTTAGGAGAATAATTTGGACATTTTACTAATTTTTCGGATATATATTAGAGAGATTAATTTATAAAAGTTTTATGCAGAAAGACTAAATTGTAATTTTTGGGGGACAGAATTGATAGAGATTTAAAGATTTTGGGACTTATGTGTAATTTTTAAAAAATTACACTACCCCATAAAATATGGCCACGTGCCCTGTCATTTCTCTCTCTCTCTCTTCTCTCTCTTTCTCCCAGCTTGACGCCCTCTCTCTCTCTCTCTCTCTCTCTCTCTCTCTCGGATCTCCCTCGGCCAAAAGCGCAGGGCCGCCGTAGCTCGCCTCCCACCATTGTCCGGCCGAGCAGACCGCCAGCAAGTCTTCCCCAGGCCACTGCGAGCTCGACGCCGACCACCAGGAGCCGCCGGAGAAGCCCACCGGAGTCGGAGAAGAGAAAGTAGCCGCAGAGGAGTTTTTATCAACGACGACGATTCTGGCTTCCGTTCAACCTCAAACTGGGCTCGTTGAATTCGTCTCGTCGCAAGGATTGTTAAGCTATATATATCTTAACCCCATAATACCCGAATCAAAAGTTGTCATTTTTGGATATTTCGAGTTTAAGTTTGACTTTTTGATACGGCCGTTGGATTGTATTTTGTGGTCATTTTTGGATTGTACTAGGAAAATAGAGAAGCTTGATATATATATTGCCTATGTTTGGTGATCGGCACAGAAATCGAAATCGAACAGCTAAGATTTGCCTCGATTTGTATGCCATCGACCCAGTGTGGGTCCGGACCTGAATTGGACAAGTTATATATCTAACTTAGCTATTTTAGGTGCTAGGAATTTAGTGAAGAGACTCGTTTATGGAATTGATGCTCTGTTGAGAAGTTGATTTTTTGCAAGAGGACGATCGAGAGCTTGGAATTAGTTCCCGGCCCTCCAGGCGATCGTCAACGATATCTTGAGGATTCAATAGCGTGGTATCGCTATTCAAGTGAGGTAGGGCCTCAATTACCCCTGGTTTATATCGTTTTCGAATAAAACTTATTTTCTGCAACATATGAGAACAAATGTGATTTTTGGTTTTCTTGAACATCTGTGATGAGAGTTGATTGTATGATGTATACATATTGTACTACTCTAGGAATTTTCTGAGTACAGGTTATTTTGGGTATTAAAAATAGGGCCGTTATGCTATTTGTTTTCCTATAAAGCCTAGTATGCTGATTTTATTGAAAAACCTGAGCAAGATTATTTTCACACTTCAGTTCGGTATTGTACGTGTTATAGGATCATATATAAGCACCGTGTTAGTATTGTGAGTTTACAGTGTAGCGCTGTGTGCCCCACTGTCGGTGTAAAGTCCGTAAACTCTTGCGGGTTTCTGTTACTTCTGATTACCTCCCTATTTGGCAGACGTAGACAATTCGGTTACCCCTCCAAGTTTAGTAGGCAACACACGGATGTCCCTTCTGGATATGGGCTTAGGTTTTAGGCAGGCTATTAGGCATACTTACTGCCTTCATCATGGGTTTTCCATAGATGAGAGGATGTGAGCTCATAGGTATAGGTTGATTAATTGTGTCATGTACATATGAATTGAATGGTTTTGATTACACTACTTTATATATATATATATATATATGGATTTCCGGTTTAGATTATATATATATATATATGTATGTTTTTGACTAAACTAACTATGCAAAAATTCTCTATCACTAAAATATTTTCAACTGGATAATAGTTTTTCTTACTGGACATTTTATGCTCACCACCCCTACCTTCTTCCTCAGGTGATGTCCAGTGCACTCTTAGTGATCAAGAGGAGTAAGAGGTCATCTTGACTATAGTTCGTTTCTTAGAAATGCTAGAAGCTTGTTGTCGTGGTGTTTGGATTGTTTAGGTTTTGTATTAGCATTGAACCAAGATTACTACTTTCTATTTTGTCTGAGAACTTATGCATGTCATTCTGGGATTTGAGTTTCATTGTAGATGATGGTGATACTTAGACTTATATTTGATTTCGCGTTTTTAAATTATTATTCGGTCTATATTCAATGGTGTATACGAACTGTGGGAGTGGTTCACGGGATAAAATTCTAATTATTTTATTTAAATTGATTGTTTTATAAAATTATATTTTTTGACACTTTTCAAATAAATCAAGGAATTTCCCATCTTTGTGAAATTCCCCTTCTATCACTAGCCTGGGTTTTGGGTCGTGACAGAAATTTTTTGTATCAGAGCTTTGAGTTTAACAGCTCGGACGTATTACCATTAAACTAGATTGAAGTAGATTTTATGACAAGCATTCATCATTGTCATATTAACAGTTTGGCATCTTGTTTCAGACTATTAAGGATGCCTCATAGAAGAGTTCTGAGGCTCCAGCCAGATGTCGAACCTCCTCGTCCGGATTTCACTCATCTAATCGAGACAATACAGCAGGTATTCGTCCAGATGAGTAATCCAGACTATCAGCCTCCAGCTCCGAGAGAACTTCAGTTGGATCAAGCTGATCATCTCCAACGATTCATACGTCTCTAGCCAAGGCAGTTTGATGGTAGGTCAGGAGCTCTCACAATAATTGCTTAATTGCGTGAGATGGAGAGGCACTTTTGAGTCTTTGGTACTCCGATTGAGTTTTGGGTTGTGTTTACTATTACCTGTTTGACAAGGAGTGTCATTCGTTGGTGGGAAATAGTGGAACGGATGCAAGATGTAGTAGGCTTGACTTGGGAAGTTTCTTACTGATTTGGTTGTATTGCCGATGGGACAATATGACGTAATACTCGGTATGGATTGGTTGTCGAAGTATCGAGCCATTGTATACTGTCATAAGAAGCGGGTGACTCTTTTTCCTAGTGATGGGTAGCCTATTGTCTATCAGGCTGGGATGAGTACGTTGAAGCCTAGTCCTGTTCTGAAAGCGTACATAGGTGGAAGGAAGAAACTCGAGTGTTATGGGAATTTGTTTGCCATTGATGGCGAGGTGAGGACAGACGATCAAAACTTATGATTTCTGGTGGTTAGTGAGTATTCAGAGATGTTTCCTGAAGACTTACCGGGGTTACCACCAGATAGGGAGATCGAGTTCTGCATTGAACTAGTTCCTGGAGCTCAGCCAGTTTCTATTCTAGCCTATCGCATGGCTTCTGCTGAGATGGAAGAATTGAGAGAACAGTTGGATGATTGCTTTCCAAAGGCTTTATTTGCAATAACACTTCTCCTTGGGGTATTCCTGCTTTGTTTGCGAAGAAAGCTGATGCTTCGTTGAGACTTTGTGTGGATTACAGGAAGTTGAATCAGTTGATGGTAAAGAACAAGTATCTTTTGTCAAGGATAGATGAGTTGTTTGATTAACTCGATGGCTCAAGATTCTTCTCCAAGATCGATTTGAGATCCAGTTATTATCAATTGAAGATAAGGGAAGATGATATACCTAAGACAGCATTCAGAACTCGATATGGTCATTTTGAGTTTCTAGTGATGGTGTTTGGTTTGACGAATGCTCCCGCAGCATTTATGAATCTCATGAATCGAGTCTTCAGGCCATTTTTGGATCGTTTTATGGTTGTGTTCATCAATAACATCCTGGTATATTCCAAAACTCGAGAAGAGTATGTCAAACATCTGGGGATAGTACTTAAGACCTTGAGAGATCATTGGTTATACGCCAAGAAATCGAAGTGTGACTTTTGGATGTCAAAACTGAAGTTCTTGGGGCATGTGATATCTTACGAAGGTATTTCAGTCGATCCCGCTAAGATAGAAGCTGTTCTGGAGTGGGAAAGTCTGAGAAATATGACAGAAGTACGGAGTTTCCTTGGTTTGGCAGGTTACTACCGTCGTTTTGTGCAAGATTTCTCGAGAATTTCTTTGCCTTTGATGAAGTTGACCAGGAAGGATGTCAAGTTTGTTTGGGATCACAAAAGTGAAGAAGCTTTTATCAGGTTAAAGTAGAGCTTGACCACTACACCAGTTCTTATTATTTCTGACAGTAACGAGCCTTATGAGGTGTATACTGATGTTTTGAAGACGGGTTTGGGATGTGTCTTGATGCAGAATGGTTAGATTGTGGCTTATGCTTCTCGTCAGTTGAAGCCATATGAAAAGAACTATCTCACCCATGATCTGGAGCTTGCAGCAGTGATCTTTGTCTTAAAGATTTGGCAATTTTACTTGTATAGTGTGAAGTTCGATATATTCTCTGATTATAAGAGTTTGAAGTACCTCTTTACCCAGAAGGATCTGAACTTGAGATAGCGAAGATGAGTTGAGTATATGGAAGATTATGACTTCGATTTATAGTATCATCCTAGTAAGGCTAATGTTGTAGCTGATGCACTGAGTAGGAAGCCACATGGTGCACTAGCTGCACTGGTGTTTGAAGATTGGAGGAACTCAGTCGCGATTAGTGATTATAACTTGCAATACTTCGAAAATGAAGGGGTTGCTTGCCTGAACAACATTGTGATTTCACCATCACTTCTCCAGACTATCCAATGGAGTCAGTAGCGAGACAAGGAGTTGAGGACAATCTGGAATCGGTTTCAGAATGATGAATAGTTAGATGGTTGGAGCACTAATAGAGAAGGGTTTTTGCTTTTCAGTGAGAAGTTGGTTGTAGCTAATGATCCTAATTTTCGAGAAACCATTCTAACTAAGGCTCACAAATCAAGGTTCGCAGTACATCCGAGTAGTACCAAGATATACTAGGACTTAAAGCGGCAGTATTGGTGGAAAGGGATGAAGAAGAATGTAGCTACCTTTGTGACTAAGTATTTGACTTATAAGCAAGTCAAGGCTGAACACCAGAGACCAGCTGGATTACTTTAACCGTTGCCAATTCTGAGATGGAAGTGGGACAAGATCATGATGGACTTCGTGACCTGTTTGCCAAAGACTTTAAGGAAGAATGATGCGGTTTAGGTGGTAGTCGAACGGTTGATGAAGAGTGCTCACTTTATACTGATCCAGATGGACTACTCACTTACTAAGCTCACTAGACTGTATATGGAGAACATCGTACGCTTGTATGGTGTGCCTTCAAGCATAGTCTCGGACAAAGATCCAAGGTTCACTTCTAAGTTTTGGAGAGCCTTGCAGAAAGCGTTGGATACGCAGTTAGATATTAGTACAGATTACCATCCTGAGTTAGATGGTCAGTCTGAAAGGACCATTCAGATTCTTAAGGACATGCTGCGTTGTTGCATACTAGATTTTGGTGGGAAATGGGATGATCATCTTCCTTTGGTAGAATTTGCTTATAATAACAATTACCAGATCAGTGTGGGTGTGGCTCCATATGAAGTATTGTATAGAAGGCTGTGTAGGTCACCTTTGTGTTGGGCAGAACCCGAAGAGCGTGTTACTCTTAGACCTGAACTGATTAAGGAGACTACTAAGAAGATTAAAGATATCCGGGAGAGACTCAAAGAGATTTAGAGTCGCCAGAAGAGTTATGCTAATCCAAAGATGCGTGAGGTAGAGTTCGATACTGGTGATTCTATATTCTTGAAAATGACTCCAAGGCAAGGTATTACAAGATTTGGGGTTAAGGGTAAGCTAGCTCCAAGGTATATTGGTCCCTTTGAGATCACTGAGAGAATTGGACCAGTGGCGTATCGCTTGAATCTGCCTGCATAATTAGGTCACGTGCATAATGTGTTTCACGTGTTGATGTTGAAGAAGTACACGCCGGACTCATCTCATATTGTTCAGTATGTGCATGTACCGATCCAAGAAGATGTGTCCTATGAAGAACAGCATGTTCATTTGTTGACTAGAGAGTTAAAGGTACTTCGCAACAGAGAGATTCTACTTGTTAAGGTACTTTGGAAACATCAAAAAGAAGATGAAGTTACTTGGAAACTCGAGACGGAGATGTACGAGAAGTACCCTCATTTGTTTAACCTTTAGTCAGAAGTTGTATTGTGATGTAAGCCTTGACTTGTATTTTGAATTTCGGGACGAAATTCTTTTAAGGAGGGGAGAATGTAAAAACTCGGATTTTTTTAGGGTAATTTGGACATTTTACCAATTTTTCGGATGTATATTGGGGGGATTAATTTGTAAAAATTTTATGCAGAATGACTAAATTGCAATTTTTGGGGGACAAAATTGATATAGATTTGTAGATTTGGGGGCTTATGTGCAATTTTTGAAAAATTGCAATGCCCCATAAAACAAGGCCACGTGCCCTGTCATTTCTCTCTCTCTCTCCCTCCCAGCCCGACGCCCTCTCTCTCTCTCTCTCTCTCTCTCTCTCTCTCTCTCTCTCTCTCTCTCTCTCTCTCTCTCGGGTGAAGGCGCAGGGCCACCGCAGCTCGCCTCCCACCATCATCCAGCCGAGCAAACTGCCGGCAAGTCTTCCCCAGGCCAACGCGAGCTCGACACCGACCACCAGGAGCCACCGGAAAAGCCCACTGGAGTTGGAGAAGAGAAAGTAACTGCAAAGGAGTTTTCGTCACCAATGATGATTCCAAACTCTGTTCGACCTCAAATTGGGTTCGTTGGATTAGTCTCGTCACAAGTATTGTCAAGGTATATATAACTTAACCCTATAATACCCGAATCAAAAGTTACTATTTTTGGATATTTTGAGTTTAAGTTTGACTTTTTGATCCGGCCGTTGGATTGTGTTTTATGGTCATTTCTGGATTGTATTCGAAAAATGGGGAAGTTTGAAATCGAAATCGAACAGCTAAGATTTGCCTTGATTTGTATGTCACTGGCCCAGTGTGGGCCCGGACCCGAATTAGACAAGTTATATGTATAACCTAGTTATTTTGGGTGCTAGGAATTCAGTAAAGAAGTCTATTTGTGGAATTGAAGCTCCGTTGAGAAGTTGATTTTTCGTAAGAGGACGATCGAGGGCTTGGAATTGGTTCCCGACCCTCCGGGCGATCGTCAATGACACCTTGAGGATTCAATAGCATGGTATCACTATTTGAGCGATGTAGGGACTCAATTACCCATGTTTTATATCGTTTTCGAATAAAACTTATTTTCTGCAACATATGAGAACAAATGTGATTTTTGGTTTTTTTGAACATCTATGATAGGAGTTGATTGTATGATGTATACATATTGTATTGCTTTAGGAATTTTCTGAGTGCAGGTTATTTTGGATATATTAAAAATAGTGTCGTTATGCTGCCCGTTTTCCTATAAAACCTAATTTACTAGTTTTATTGAAAAACCTGAGCATGATTATTTTCACACTTCAGTTTTGTATTGCACGTGTCATAGGATCATACATGAGCACCATGTTAGTATCGTGGGTTTGCAGTGTGGCGTTGCGTACCCCACTATCGGTATAGAGTCCATAAACCCATGCGGAGTTCTATTACTTCTGATTACCGCCCTATTTGGCAGGCATAGGCAATTCGGTTTCCCCTCTAAGTTTGGTAGGCGACACAGGGGTGTCCCCTTCGGGTATGGGCTTAGGTGTCAGGCAAGCTGTTAGGCATACTTAGTGCATTCATTCTGAGTTTTCCACAGATGAAAGGATGTGAGCTCATAGGTATGGGTTGATTTGTGTAATGTGCATATGAATTGAATGGTTTTGATTACACTACTTTATATATATATATATATATATATATATATATATATGGATTTCCGGTTTGGATTATATANTCTCTCTCTCTCTCTCTCTCTCTCTCTCTCTCTCTCTCGGGTGAAGGTGCAGGGTCGCCGCAGCTCGCCTCCCACCATCATCCAGCTGAGCAGATTGCCGGTGAGTCTTCCCCAGGCCACCGCGAGCTCGATGCCGACCACCAGGAGCCGCCGGAAAAGCCCACTGGAGTCGGAGAAGAGAAAGTAACTGCGGAGGAGTTTTCGTCACCAGTGATGATTCCAACCTCCGTTCGACCTCAAATTGGGCTCGTTGGATTAGTCTCGTCACAAGGATTGTCAAGGTATATATATCTTAACCCTATAATACCCGAATCAAAAGTTGCTATTTTTGGATATTTTGAGTTTAAGTTTGACTTTTTGATCCGGCCGTTGGATTGTGTTTTGTAGTCATTTTTGGATTGTATTCGAAAAATGGGGAAGTTTGAAATCGAAATCGAACAGCTAAGATTTGCCTTGATTTGTATGCCACTGGCCCAGTGTGGGCCCAGACCCGAATTGGACAAGTTATATGTCTAACCTAGCTATTTTGGGTGCTAGGAATTCAGTAAAGAAGTCTGTTTATGGAATTGAAGCTCCATTGAGAAGTTGATTTTTCGTAAGAGGACGATCGAGGGCTTAGAATTGGTTCCCGACCCTCCGGGCGATCGTCAATGACACCTTGAGGATTCAATAGTGTGGTATCGCTATTCGAGTGATGTAGGGACTCAATTACCTATGTTTTATATCGTTTTCGAATAAAACTTATTTTCTGCAACATATGAGAACAAATGTGATTTTTGGTTTTTTTGAACATCTATGATGGGAGTTGATTGTATGATGTATACATATTGTATTGCTTTGGGAATTTTCTAAGTGCAGGTTATTTTGGATATATTAAAAATAGTGCCGTTATGCTGCCCGTTTTCCTATAAAACCTAGTTTACTGGTTTTATTGAAAAACCTGAGCATGATTATTTTCACATTTCAGTTTTGTATTGCACGTGTCATAGGATTATACATGAGCAACGTGTTAGTATCGTGGGTTTACAGTGTGGCGTTGCGTACCCCACAATCGGTGTAGAGTCCATAAACCCATGCGGGGTCCTGTTACTTCTGATTACCTCCCTATTTGGCCGGCATAAGCAATTCGGTTTCCCCTCTAAGTTTGGTAGGCGACACAGGGGTGTCCCCTCCAGGTATAGGCTTAGGTGTCAAACAAGCTGTTAGGCATACTTAGTGCATTCATATGGAGTTTTCCACAGATGAAAGGATGTGAGCCCATAGGTATGGGTTGATTTGTGTAATGTGCATATGAATTGAATGGTTTTGATTACACTGCTTTATATATATATATATGTATGTTTTGGACTAAACTAACCATGCAGGAATTCTCCATCACTAAAATATTTTCGAGTGGATAATTATTTTTCCTACTGGGCATTTTATGCTCACCCCCTACCTTCTTCCCCATGTGGTGTCCAGTGCGATCTTGGTAATCAAGAGGAGTAAGAGGTCATCTTGACTGTAGTTCGTTTCTTGGTAATGGTTGAAGCTTGTTGTTGTGGTGTTTGGATTGTTTGGGTTTTATATTAGCATTGAACCAAGATTACTACTTTCTATTTTGTCTGAGAACTTATGTATGTCATTCTGGGATTTGAGTTTCGTTGTGAATGATGGTGATGCTTGGACTTATATTTGATTTCGTGTTTTTAAATTATTATTCGGTCTATGTTTAATAGTGTATATGAATTATTGGAGTAGTTTACGGGATGAAATTTCAATTATTTTATCTAAATGGACCGTTTTATAAAATTATAACTTTTGATACTTTTCAAACAAATCAAGGAATTTTCCATGTTTGTGAAATTCTCCTTCTACCACTAGCCCGGGTTTTAGGTCGTGATAAATATAGTTGTGTTGTAGCTGAATATATGGATATGGACTTTAGCTGAAATTCATCACGCAAAATGCTTCATGTTATAATCATAAGAAATATTTCTACTACTTCTTTAATACGTATTAAGATATTTTAATTTTTGAGGAAAAAAATTGGAAGCTATATTTGATTCCTATAAATTATTAGACATGAAACAAATACGTACAAACTCTTAAGTTCTAACTAACAAAAATAGATAAACACGTATCTTTCCTGATTCCATGCACCTCCTTTTGTTGGGGGTAAAGACCCGACTTTACTATGGTATAAGATGATTAACATATATGTGTATTGCAACAATATTAATCTGATTATCAAAAATTCAAAAAATAAATTAGATACAAAAGACCATGTATGGCAAGAGCCCACAAAGCTTGAGCATGTCTCGAAAGTGGAGCAAGTTAATGATCAAAAGTTACCAGCGGAAAAAACCGTCGAAAAAGATAAAAGAAAACGTCATATGAATATAGGATCATGGTAGTCACTCAAAATTCAGTAAACTTTTGGGAGTTTTTCCTTTTGGCCAATAGTCTTTCGAGGATTGATAAAAGTGAATTTGCTTAATTTAAAAAGAATACAAACGAGAAATAAAAGTAAACGTAGACAAACAAATTTATACTATCATTTGTTGCTCAATTAAGTACCAGCGTTTTAGCTATATAAATAATCTTGCATAAGGTCAAGAGAAATAAAAAAATAATAATCGATCTATTAAATAATTTAATATAAAATTACAAATTGCGCTTGGTAACTACAATTGATCTCAAACTACTTATATTATTTGGAGCAAAACAAAATATAATTAATATATACATATAGATATATATAGGTTACCAATATATTAAGTTTTTTTTTCAATTATATATATTTTTTTAACATATATATAAATAAAATAAATACGTGCTATATATGAGCAAATATCTACATACTTAGAAGCACTTCCTCAGTAGGCCCTGCGAAGAGTACTGCTAAGATAAGAGATAACGGTGGTCTGTTAATGTGGTGCCCAAGATTCTCACATGCATATTTAGTCAATAATAAATATATTCTAATTGCATATTAGGTATCTAAAAGTCATTAATACTAGTTTTATAGTAACATACTCATTCATTATATTATGTGCATTCACATATATGTTATTATACTAATGATTATCGAAGTGTCCCAATGCAGTGTAAAGGTTCAATATCCTCAGAGAGAGAGCTCAGTGTACTAAAAGAACAAATAATATAATTATGAAAGTAATACTATGTGCACATGCATTAAGATCGTACTTGTTGATAACTTGGTCAAATAGAGGTTTTTCGGTAAAATGTAATTTTCACACATTTTGGAGTCAAATTCACTGTGTATTCAATATGTCAAATAGGCTTGATTCAATATCTAGGACTCATTTATAGTATTTTATTTATCAGCTCTAGGCATTCAGGATACTAATTCGTATTTAGTTGCACTAAGCTAGCTTATATTAGGCTTAATCGCGTAATGTCGTTTTTGTGCATTCTAATAATTGA